>JANJGK010000783.1:90000-212500 GCA_039081455.1 Macrobrachium rosenbergii
CGTCGGAGGAAACCACTTAAACGCCAGGATGGACTGGAGACAGTACAGGCGGAGAAATCACCCAGACTGCTTTCATGCTCGACTAATAGTGACGTGGTATTGTCCATATACGATTTCACATATTTGTCTTAAGCCAATGATTAAACAATTCAGACTTATAACAGAAAAATCTTTTCAAACCGATTGGACAGAGTTACTGTTAAGTATATTTCATATTTTTGTAGTTACATCCGCAACAGTTATCAGTGATGTTTTATTCAATCTTTTTCAGATGGATAAAGAGTCATTACTGAAAATCATCCAAAAGAATATTATGGTAAGAATTAGAGGTATTGGCAAAGACAGACTAAAAACCCAAATATGCTGCGGCGCATTCAGGTATAGTTACTCGCCTGAACGTTCTGGTACAACAACATCCAGAGACCTTATTAAAATTTTTCCCATTTAATTCCAAAGCTTTGTGGAAAACGCCAACAAAAACTATTTTCGGGGTTGCAAAAGTACTCATTTAATTTGGTACTTCAGAGCGAATGAGGTGGACGATTTGCGCGACTGAAATGAGTTTTAAGGGACAAGTGGACGTTGTCAATGTCAAAAGGTTTTCAGTTGCTACTTTCGAGGGGTTAGTTGACAATGCTCGCAAATTAGTTCTAAAATTGGGGCGTAGACTAATAATTGTCTATAATGAGTCATTTTGAAACGAAAAAGCACACATAACTTTATGATAACCGAGCAACAGTTAGCAAACGTCATTTTCTAACCTCTTATTCAGTGAAATATCATGTGAATTAGTATTCATGCTTCTACTTTAACCTTTTAATCGTAAACAACGACTGGCATCGGCGTTTCAGAAGTGAAGATCTGACCATTGGTGCCGTTGTCTCGCAAGCACCATGTACATAGTGCTTGCGAGCGTTGTCTGCCGCCGTCTCTTCTCACTCTCCAGGCGATAAAGACGTCCCATCAGAAAAGGCAGAGAGAAAACCTTAGCCTCTTCGGCTCCTCTTCACCTCTAGAGCCCTTCGGCCACCCGGATAAGGACCACTTCGGAAGTTGTGAAGTATTGTTAGGGCGATAATGTCAAGCTTCTTTCAGTGACGGGGTCTTTCAGTAAAGCAGGAGAAACTAGTCTTATTTTATATACCTTAGACATGGCACTCGAAAGAACATTTAAAGGGGTATTTTGAAGGTCTGCCAGGAGTTCAGTCTCTACTCTCCGTATATTAACAAATCGGGAAGATTCCCTCAGTTTCATAAATAGTTACTGTCAAGCGCATTTAACGAGTTCTCTCTTTTAACAATAACGAATCGAATGTGTTATTGAATTCTTTCAAAATGTCATTTTGAAACTCCTGACAAAATCTGAATGGACTTACACCGTTTCAGTAAGGAGTAGAAATAAGCATAAACACCGTCGTATAGCTGAAGAACGATACTCTATTTTGAAATGGTCAAGAGTGCTGGAAAACCATTGGAAGCAAGCCCACGCACCTGAAGTCACAGAAGCAATTATAATTCGGGAAAAATAAAAATAATAAAAAGCCTTTGATACTAAAAAAAAACCTTGCAGTGCGATTGTTCTTGACTAAACAGAACTATGATTATAATGCGATTAATAAAAATAATGATAACGCATAAATCACCATCACTCGTGACGCCATTTTTAACATCAAGACAGGACACAGCTACGGATATCAGAAGCCTTTGGTATCCTGAAGGAAAAACCTGACCTAAAAGCAACTCAAGACACCTGGTATTCCACCTAGACCAGAAAGCAAGCAGCACTCCCAGGAGTAGTTCATACAGTAATATTAAGCAGGAGTCGTATGACATCAGGCGAAAGCCAGACACTGCCACTCCGCTCGCTGTAATGTTTGTATTGCATTAAACTACGCAAGGACCATAAAATGAAAATCCATATTTGCATGTAAATGTATCAGCCAGGATTTTCTATGCATCAGATGATGAAACAGGGAATCTCATGGCCATCTCATGACCAGGAACGGCAGACACCAAATAAGAAATGATGTATATATATATATATATATATATATATATATATATATATATATATATATATATATATATATATATATATATATATATATATATAAATATATATATATATATATATATATATATATATAATATATTTATATATATATATATATATATATATATATATATATATATATATATATATATATATATATATATAGATTGCACAAGATTCAGATATTAAATACGTTTTATTTCTGATTGTTGAAATGGAAGAATTCTGAAATTACCATAAAGTTAAAACCAAGAACCCTTTTCTTGAATGTTTTAGTTCGATATTTTTATATACTTTTTATTGGCGCAATATATCCTGATGTGACTGGCTCAGCGATTGGAGGAAAACCTCGTGAAGCAATATCAAAGTAAATATCCGGCTGGAAACAGAAAATTTCCCCGTGAGAAAGAGAGGCAGCTTCACGGGAATCCCTGAATTTGCAGCGGAAAGGAGTAGCTTCTTAATGCAATAAATGTCAGTAAATGTTAAGCAATTTTCCCATAGCATAAGTGAAAAATTTTTTTTGCATCATTAAACCTCGTGTTTTCTTTTATCGTGGAATAGCGTCATTCCCATTGAATACAGGAACGCTATGTACGTGAACGGTGAGTTTTCAATAGTTGTTTTGTATAAGACTTTTACCTTTATACACATTTTCCTTGTTCCATCGCCTTGTTAGCCCTTTAGATAATCACATAGCCTACATACCTCTCCAATACCTTCCCTTCTCTCTCTCTCTCTCTCTCTCTCTCTCTCTCTCTCTCTCTCTCTCTCTCTCTCTCTCTCTCTCTCTCTCTCGCTCTGTGTGTGTGTGTGTGTGTGTGTGTGTGTGAAATACAATATTGGAGAGGTAAGTCACTTTGAAAATGTACAAGTTGAACTTACTTTACGAAATGTGAGGATGCGTTATTACAAAGCCTGCTATGAAGGAAGACACAGCTGAAATCCCAGAAGAAAAGCCTTTTGACTTGATGGTGTGGAAACAACCGCGACAATGAAAGAAATGGGCGTCTAGCATTTGTAAGCCCTTGTGCCCTTCAATTCTTATTCCTATCATTTCTTTGCGCTGAAAAAAAAAACGATTAGTCACATCTTTACATTTTTCACGATAAACTTCCCATAAATTCCATAGGAGCTCGTAGTTGATGTGTGGAGGACCATAGGCATCAAGTCCCTCAGGAAGAAATGAAAGACTTCTTTATTTCCTGATTTTTATGACAGTCTGCATTTGATATGGAATGTGACGCATAATTCGACAAGCGTGCACGATGGCCAATATGATATGCATACACCAGAAAAAGAAACCTACAGTAAAGTACAATGTACAGAGGAAATTCCTCAATCCATAAAAAAACCTCAATCATTGTAAGACAATAACAAAACAAAACAAAAAATCAATACAATAATGATCATCATAAAAAAAAAAAATAGTTTGCCTTTCCGGAAATTGTGGGTTGGAACTCGTACGTTACTTTTGTTCCTTGAAACCAGAATGACAAAATATGACCCATGAAGTCACTGGTCGTGATTTCAAACGTCTTAGAATCTAGAAGGAAAATAATTTAGTCCTTGCTCCATGTGAAACGGACTTTCAACTTTCGATGGAAAATCTAAATGGAAAATAATTATGACAAGAACGTTTAGCAAACTTCCTTTTAATCAATTATTGGTTTTGTTTTCTTAATCTGAAAAAAGATTATTTCTTTTTCTAGAATTACAAAAATCAACAGAGAATAATTTTATTCTGTCAGGATTTTTATATTATGAATATGCAATTCTTTAACAAAAATTATTAGTTACCAAAATGTTGCAAAAAATAAAAATTTTTCCAGAAAAAAAATACAGGAAAAATACAAGGACTGAATTGCCCAATGAAACTTTAGCCCGCCTTGCAACGAACTGACTGGCAGCCATAATCGCATGCAGCCTTCTTCTCAGGGGAACATACAATCTTTTGTATATTTATTTTGTGAAGGATGTTTACACCCTTTGTTATATTAATGAAATACCACGCTTTACATCGCGTAATTAATGCATTACCTATGAAAACTGAATATATAAGAGCAAGATATATCACTTAGCTTAAATTTATTCATAGAAGGGAGGTTATATATACATATACGAGTACATGCATACAATACATACATATATATATATATATATATATATATATATATATATATATATATATATATATATATATATATATATATATATATATATATATAATCTTTTTACTAATATATTTTATGCCTCCTAATACATATTGCATTTTTGGTGTTGAACTTCCATGGATATTGCCTTAAATATAAAATATAGATTATGGTCTTGCATAAGTACCATAACAAAATAAGCAAACAAAGGCTGCCTGCAATTTTGGCTTTCAGTCAGTTTCTTTTCGGGCAGGAAAAGGTTTCGTTGGACGACTGCGTTCTTGCAATTTTGGGGACCAACTTATTATCCCTGTGCTCGTTCATTTATTTCAGTTGAAGTATTGTGGGTTTAAACTAAATTTCTGACGCAGAACAGAAAATTTGAGCACACTGAGAGAGAGAGAGAGAGAGAGAGAGAGAGAGAGAGAGAGAGAGAGAGAGAGAGAGAGAAAGTCTTACAAAATGTTTCTCTCCCATTCTCTATTTCAAAACTGGTTTAAAATGTCTATTTCGCGTAATTAATAATATTGTCTTACCAGTTTTCTGGGAATTTTCCAGAGTTCATTGCATCCGATTCCCGAACCCGTTACATTAATTTAGATTTCATCAATATTTCGATAAGTGACAATTTTAATGTGAAAGCTCGATGAATTATGGAAGTTGGAAAATAACTAAAAAATTTATGGTTCTGGCCACCCCCCCCTCTCTCTCTCTCTCTCTCTCTCTCTCTCTCTCTCTCTCTCTCTCTCTCTCTCTCTCTCTCTCTCTCTCTCCTATAATTGCACCAAAGTAAATGTTAAGGAAAATTCCCCTCCAGTGTTTTACTCTTATACTGGTTCCTTTACAAAACTATTTAAAAATGTGCATAGGAAAATTTGATGTTTAATCCATTATTTCAAGAGTAAAAAAGCAAGCAAATGCAGTTGCAAGCAATATATGTTACAGAATATAAAACTGAATGTACATTCCAGTTTCAATACCATTTTAGAAGCAGCTAATTTTTCCTTAATTGTCTAATTATGGCAGCTACGTTCATGATCAAAGACTGAAATACTGAAAATGAAGAAGCAATTGGTCAAATATCACGGTAGCATTAAAGGATTGAATTATAAGTATAATGAGATTTCATCTTTTATAAGTTTACATAAAAAATAGAATTGACTAAATAAGACTGATATATTATAACTTCCTTGTCAAGTGCCAAAAGTATAAATTCGTGTTTTTGTAAAGTTTATTTTAATTAAACATTGCGCGCTTTTATCTAATCATTGGATTAATTTTCCTATTGACATTCATATCGACATCTCATCTACATGCTATCAATGATATGAATTATAAAAGTGAGGAGTTTCATTCTAGATATTTTTTGAATAAATGAAAAATAAATGAAATTTCCAGAGAGAAGTTCACTGATCGGAAACAGAAGGAACTTCAGCCTTTAGTAATATGCTGTGATACGCTACGTAATTCCCTTGTAATTAGTTCTCTCTATTTAGATCTGAAGGCTCAAAGCTGATCAAAACTATGATTTTACTCTCTTGCCTATAAATGTAATTAATTAATTGTGAGTGGAAGGCTCGCGCTCTCTCTCTCTCTCTCTCCTCTCTCTCTCTCTCTCTCTCTCAAAATAATGAGCCACTAGCCTGCTGTATATGTTTATTATGACATCAGTGACTTTGAGAGCAAAATCTAGTAATTATACTTATTATTAAGATATCTAATAAAAAATATCAATAATATCTCTATCTTTTATTAATTAAAAATCTTCACCAAAAGTAGGTGGACAGTAAATGATAACATTTATTTTGAGATTACATATACAGTTATAGTAAATTATTTGCCATTAAGGGTTACCTGAAAAGAAAAATACTGTATATCAAATTTAAATAAATTTACTTATAAAATTTTTTAATATACCATAACACAAACACCACAGTTATAATAAATAACATCGTTATAGTACAACCTTAACACAAACCCTATTCCACCTACTCTCCTCCTACTTTTGATTCACCCAATATATATGTATGTATATATATATATATATATATATATATATATATATATATATATATATATATATATATATATATATATATATATATAATATATATATATATATATATATATATATATATATATATATATATATATACATACACATATAAATGGATGTATGTATGTGCGTGTGTGTGTTTCAGCATAACTAAGAAACGCATTGAGCAATTTCAACCTAACTTTGTATACATATGATTTACTACCTGGAAAAGAATACTGTGGGAGTCAGGCATCACTGGCACCAAAAGCACCAAAGGGCGCAAAGGGGGTAGGGGTGGTAAGGGCTTCCCTGAAAGAGGGTTGTAGACTTAGTAAATAAATAAATGCTACTGGTTTATCACACCTCATTTCGTTATACATGACTTACTATCGGGAAAAGGATACTGTCTGGGTAAAAACATCACTGGCACCAAAGCGGGTGGCGGTGGGCAGGGGGGTGACAAGTAAAAATAACCGAAAACAAAAGATATTAGTATCTAATCCATAGTTTTCGAGGTCACTGAGATGAATAGTCACCCTCCCGATGCCCTATACTGTAAGTCCAAATTCAGCCCTGACTGGAATGGGGGTGAGAGGGGGTAAAAAATGAAATGTCAATAATGACAGACATTATTGTCTAATTCGTAGTTTTCAGTCGCTGAGAGGAATAGTGACACTCACGATGCCCTTTAAGTTCAAGTCCAACCCCGATAGGAATGGGGGGATGAGAAGGGATGAAATATTAAATGTAAAAAATATTGGGCAATGTAATTGAAGCAACTGTCTTAACAGGAAGGGAGAGAGGGAGAGAGAGAGAGTTCGAGGGAGAGGAAGTGAAAGAAAGAATAGAGAGAGAGAGAGAGAGAGAGAGAGAGAGAGAGAGAGAGAGAGAGAGTTTGTTGGTTGTCATTCAGTTTTCCCGGGCAGCACTGGGTTGGTGAAGAACCGGTGCTGCCTATATGTGTGTGTGTATGTATATATGTACTAGCTGACCAACCCGGTGTTGCCCAGGGAAACTCTGAATGACAACTGACAAACTCACTCTCTCTCTCTCTCTCTCTCTCTCTCTCTCTCTCCTCTCTCTCTCTCTCTCTCTCTCTCCCTCTCTCTCTCTCCTCCCTAACACCCCCTCTACTCTCTTTTTCACTTCCTCTCTCTCTCTCTCCCTTACCTGTTAAGGTAGTTGTTTCAATTACATTGTCTAGTATTTCTGACATTTAATATATATACTATATATATATATATATATATATATATATATATATATATATATATATATATATATATATATATATACATACATACATACATTATATATATACATACATATATATATGTATATATATAATATATACATACATATATATACAGTATATATATATAATTTATATATATATATATATATATATTATATATATACACACACATATATATATATATATATATGTGTATATATATACATACTCATATATATAATTTACACAGCTGAAGGCTACCAAGGAACTTCATTACTGACTTTTTGGAAAGTCTTTCTAAATCCGACTTTACTGAAAAGCCATCCACTGTCCTTTTATCCCAAACTATCGAGGTCGTTTGTCAGTGGTTTTTTTATTGTTCATTAATTGTTCCAGTCACAACAATGAACTAGAATGGGGAAGTCCTTCCCTGTGATGGACACATTCCGTTCGATTAAACACTGCGTTATCAGGAACTAATTTTTTTTCGTTTAAGTTAGGGGGAGGGTTTATTTTTTTCCTCTGACTGGTGATTTACTAAATTGATTAATATGCTCGACGGGGATCCTGGGAGCATTTTTGCTTTTGCTCCCTTAGTTCAATTCAGTATATAATTATTCGGATGAAAATTCCTGTATCAGCTGAAATGATGTTATTCTTTTTTCACTATACTATTATTCTATACATAATTTCATCTTCAATTAACTTTATCCTATTTGTGATAAACAAATCTTTCTTTTATTCTTCAATGTTTTCTACCGTCCCCGGTCATGAAATGGGTATGAGATTCCCTGTTCCATCACCTGATGTCGAGAAAATCTTGGCTGATATATTTACATGCAAATATGGATTTTCATTTTATATTATTTGCACAGTTGAACGTAATGCAAATATCACATCCTCATAAAAGTCAGTGTTCATGTGAATGTTTTTCTTGTATGAAAGAAAAATAAATCTATTCCATAAGAAAAACACAAGATTCAATGATGTAAAAAATATCTTCCACTTACTCTGTTGGAGAACTGCTTAACATCCAATGGTCTTGTGGCAAAGTTTTTAAAGTCATTGGCCAATCACAAGACCAACAAAAACTTGATACTTGAATCTCTGAATATAAAACTACGCGTTTGTTTTTCTCAGGATGAATGCCATTCATTAAAACTCCCACTGCCTCGCTTATTCAAGGTCGTTTGTAACTTCTTTTACTATTATAAGAAATGAATAATAAAAAACTATCAAAAAAGGATATCCTGGCAGGGGCATTTAAATGGAAAAATATACAGCAAATTATTTCGATTTGATGAATCAAAACATCAACATATAATATAATTCAAATATATACATTATATATATATATATATATATATATATATATATATATATATATATATACATATATATATGTAAATTTCCATGTATGTAAGCAAAATCCTAAATTTTCTTATCTCCTGGGGATTCGTAGATGAGACTTTTGAGGCAGTCCTTAAAAGGATTTACCTTACGGATACCGCGCCCTGAGTCTTCCAAAAGGACTCCCTTCATCACTTCCTTCAGGTATGTGCAAAGGAGGTAGGTGACGTCGAGATGGGTTCCCCTCTGGGACTCCTATTCCCTAACATGTATATGGTTGGTATGTGTGCCTGCTGACCCTGATGAGACTATCGTCTCGTTCGACTCTACCGAAGACGTTCCCGCCCTTGGGCAGAATGCCCTCAAGGTGACTTCGAGTCTCAACTCCTCATAGACACAACGTCGAAGGACGCTTCCCGCTCCTCGATGTCAACACTGAAATGAGAGGAGCCAAGAAAACATGACGACAGACGCAAAATCGACTCCCGTAGAAGGTGAGAAGAACCGTTAAGCACCCATGGAGAATGAGGCCAGGTCTGACGGTTTCTCACTAACAATGGATACAGCAGCCTCCTTTTGGGAAACTGTCCCTCCAGACGGCGTGTTACATCTGCAGACTTCAAGAATAACACGCCCCAACATCGAGGAATTAACATTAATTTTGACAACAGAACGACGTTCTACAACCATCATAGAGATGGAGGCAAGGCCATGAATAAAGGGAAACTTGCCCTTGGAACAACGCTCGCTGCTCCAGACAATTGAGAACCCTCATAATTCTACTGCCGCCCAATCTCGTCAACAACCTGATGCTGAAGGGCACCACCGCCCCTTTTGGAGGTGCTGATGAGTCGACTGACGTTGCATATACAGGAGCTTCTTATGTGCCGAAGGGGCATGCAAAGGTTCTTCAGTTAACTGATGAATATGGCAATGACTAGTCTCTTATTTGACTCTATAAAATTAGAAAAATTAAATTTCAATGACACAAACACACACACACACACACACACACACACACACATATATATATATATATATATATATATATATATATATATATATATATATATATATATATATAGTATATTTTTTTCACGGGCGTGGCCGGGAAAGGTATATTTAGCTCTAATCAAGGTTTTAAGGACATCTGATCGATTTGGCCACACACATAAAAAGAAGTATGTTAACATTAAATGCAATGGAAATTAATGGAAAAGCGTCTTCACTAATTAAATTATAATTACACAAATCAGGAGAAAAATACACAGGAGCTAATCACCAGCTCCTTGGCACTGCTCTTACGTTAGTTCACAACTTAAATAGTGCCATTAGCAAATAAATTACGATCTATGCTAAAATCTCTTATGGTGTAGCATTAACCTTACTGTGAGGATAATCACAAGTAGTTATAGAGCCTCTAAAATGGTTAAGAGTACATGAAATCTTGCCACGACGGCACACAAATTTTCAGATGTTAATCTTGAAGGAATCTTCCACGTCGGAAGATCAGGGATGGGCACCGTGGACAAGCAGGTCGGCACACAGCATCGCAATCGCCTATTCTGCAAGACAGACTCACTGTCATTTGGTTTGCAAGGAAAAAACTTACACGTTCACTTTGGGAATGCTGAAGGCTGAGAGGGAAGCAACTAAAAGTAGCAAAATGCACGAATGTGCTTACGTTACTTGAAATGACTGAACTTCTATGTCTTCCTAAAACATGGCATCAATACAGCTCTCGTGGTGGAGTTTCAAATCTCTGTCTGATAAATGATCATGAAAACTTCTTATTCCACTGAAGGCTGACAAATTCTCTGCGTTCTTCTAAGTAAGGTAAAATCCCTTTCTTTATCTATTTGTTTTCGAATCTGGTAAGGATATTAGAAAGCATTTCAAAGATCAAGGCAGTGTTTTCATAAAATTATAATTGAAAAATTGACATTTATATATTTTCTCTATTACTTTTATCTTAAGAACTTAATTTTGATACGCAGGCAGAATGACGGACAAGACACGGATGTTCTTCAATGAAATCCAGTCGTCTCATCAATCAGCCGCCTAAAATAGGACTCGAGAGATGAGACCACGTGAATCAATGGTTCAAGCAAAATGTGGCTTTCTATTTAATGTTTTCGCTTCTTACATAGTTTTATTTTCTTTTGAGATTGAAATCACTTTATTCTATCATTTCCAGCATCTCAGTTGCGTACTTTCTCATTCCGAGGTAAACGCCGGCGACTATTCCCCTCGCCTTAAGCAACTTGAGATTAAAGAGAGGGAGAGGTGGGAGGGGAATTGTTATGCACCCGAATTAACAGTGAGTGATTTTATGGAACTGTGGCGCTAAGAAAAAGTTTCTTTCTTCAATTGTAGAACGATTTTCACCTCACCGAATGCAGCTTCAAGGTAAAGGTCGCAGTAATTGACGTTATTTTAAGACGGTTATCATCACAGCAGAGAATGCAGCAACAACATCTTATTCAAATCTTCATCCAGTTGTCACCGCAAGAGCCCTTGATGCTCGGTCAAGGAAAAGGAAAGCGAATGCTGGATCACTGTATCATATCTCTCTAGCAGTCATGTTCGTTTCGACGGGGGTGACGCCAACTTTAACTGGTAGTTGTATTCATAGATAAAGCCTTTTCATTACTGCGCCTTTACTACTACTACTACTACAACGCTGTTAAAGAACAGGAAGAGATCTTCCAATTCATGTTGTTGTTCATCTTCACATAACCTTGGTCTTGCCCTCTAGGTGCATCGTTCGCTCAGTCCTCCATCTCCCTTGTTTCTCTAACAACAAACCCAGTCTTTCTTTGCACGTGTCTTTCCACATCGCTCTCTGCCTCAGTAGTACTTCGATATAACGTAGGTCCAAGAAGTTCATTAGGTCCCCTTTGAGGATAATCGCCTTTCAAAATGACGCTCCATCAACAGGGAACCTCTCAAACTCTCAAAGGATGTTGATGGGCTTATGACGAAGATCTTGTCAAAGGACTCAGAGTTTCACAGGAGGTTTTCGGGGCCTCATTTTCATCGGTTATTGATGTTGTTGACTGGATTTATGGGTCTTTTGATTTGTGACTCTGGAAGTCTACATATCAGCTTACGTAGTAATTGAAGCATTTTCTTCATCCAAATGAATATTGTTATTGTTTAGGTTGTAAAGTCTGACGCATTTCACTTGATATATATCAATAAATATTTACTGAAATAATTAGCTATTAATTCACCGTTATTAGTGTCTCGGAAAGAAAATCTTACAACTAATGTACTTAAGGTTTGATATAAATATACATCAAGAAAATTCAGTTGCTCAGTTTATAGTGTTAGTGAGCACTCCACCTCATGTATATTTCAGTGACCTGTAGATTTAATCTTTAAAAATCGTTGATAGATAAAGGGAAGTAAATACAGAGAGGAAGATTAATGAGCACTAGGATTTTACAGCAGTCGATGCCACTGGGCATAATATTTAATATGCAGTGTGATCAGAATTCCATCCTGCTGCAAAGGATGACGTCGTGCATAAAGTTATTGCTGATTATAGGATAGGAGGCACTCGTACACAAGGTTTGTTACAGGGCAATGTTCTGGAGAAGGTAGGACGGAAGAACCGGACGCAGTTATTACTGCTTTCGCAAATAAGTTCTCTGTATCTAAGTAAAATATGGCTAGATATCTGTACAGGGATTTTCAGTAGTGATTCCTTTTGTTATTTGTCAACGCATCAGAAAGATGCGCGTTTGAAAAAAGGAACTACCATGAAGGTTCTATTACCTTTATTAAGAGGGAAATATAAAAAAAAAGTTCACGTGTTTTTTATATATACTATAAACAGTGCAATGTACATTTTCCCCATGAAAGCGAAACAGCATAAACTGCATCATTCTAAGCGCTGCTAAAACCTGGAAATCTAAGCTTATCCTTTTGATCTCCAGCCACGTGTTGCAAAGCGTTCTTATCTCGGAAACTGAGCTTCTTGGACTAATTCAGCTGAATCTTTCTTTGCAATTTGTCTTTTGCAGCAGCATTATAGGAAGAGGAAACGTGAGCAGCACTGAACTCGGGAAAGGCTTTGTTCGAAGTTAAGTGGAAATGGTTTTCCATGAAACGAAAATGATCTTATTTCTTAATCTCATACAGAATTCTCTTGGTGCTTTTCGAGGAAGAGTTTCGCAGAACCCAATAAAGAGATGGCGCTGAATTTTCAGAAACTCAACTTATTTTATTTATTCTTTTATTGTTAAAATATCTTCACCCCCCTCCTTTCATGCAGCTTGATAAGAAACAATTTCATTTTATTCAACTCTCGTTATCTTTTTGATCGTCACGTTTCTTACTTGTATCCTCTGGCTATATTTCATTACGCTAATCTCTTTACGTTTGATGATTTTATCCTAAATGCAAAAATTACTCGTTGGGAATATCGAAATACTTCATTCTCTATTGATGAATCATATTTACTAAAAATTATATCGCTTGTTCTTTTAACAATAATGTATGTAATACAGATAAGTTTTTCAGCTGCCAAAATCTCTTGGTGACACCGATCTTTCGCGAATTCTGGACTCTCCCTGCCCGAACGGTTTCCAGATTTTCATAATTTGTTTGCTGACAGTTAGTGACATCTATGGTATGTTGTCATTTTCAATGATTACAGTAGCCATGATTCAACAGGTGTTATCTAATAATTACTAGATTAAGCAAGTCAATAAATCATATAAGAGGGATTTCTTTTATAGGCAATACGAAGAGAGCATAGAAATGACACTTATTTAGTAGCCCCCATCTCTCTCTCTCTCTCTCTCTCTCTCTCTCTCTCTCTCTCTCTCTCTCTCTCTCTCTCTCTTACGATTCGACTCGCATCGTCAGACTCATTCTAATACCTCCTTAACAAATCATATCCGAACTAACGATTGACAACAGGACAAAAAAACACAGGAAAAAACTCACAAATTAACACAGGGTATTTATTTGCAATATATACTAATAATAGAAAATGGCTTCTGCATTCACTCAACTTGACGCACACCCTAATACTAAGGAAGTAAATCAATGTAGGTGAAGACAGAAGGAGTGCGGTGCAAGATGGGACTATATACATGCATATATATATATATATATATTATATATATATATATATTATATATATATATATATATATAATATATATATATATATTATATTTACATATAATATATATATATATATATATATATATATATATATATATATATAATATGTATGTATAGATATATACATACATATATATATATATATATATATATATATATATATATATATGTATGTATATATATATATATATATAATATATTAATATATATATATATATATATATATATATATATATATATATTATTTCACAGAGGGGCCTCAGTGGTGCAGAAAGTTCAAAATAGGAGATTTTTATTTATAAGCTTTCAGAGGCTCGTTTGCTTCTATCTTCAATGACCGAAATAATTGTAAAAAAAAAAAACATACATGTCAGACGTATACATAAGCACACGATCGTAAATGTCTTGCTTCTCATCCTGACCTGTGACCTGGATATCACGTCTCGTTCCGCGGGCATCGCCTTCGTGCGACCTTCGCAGCTGCATCCTTTCCCCTTCGGATGTTCATAACCTTGGTTAATCCATTCCACGGGTCTGCTCAGCGTTTTCTCCACGACTTCGTAAACTATGTGGCACGTGGTAGAATCCTTCTGTTATTTCCCGTTCCTTTCAATGGGTCTCCTTGGAACACGTCATGGGAACCTTTTCTGCACGCCCCATGGTGTGAGGGTGGAGGACGCTTTTCGAGTTCTCGCCTCGCCAGCTTTGATGGTGGCGGAGATGTGGCATGATGAATGACGCTGGGGACCTTCTCCCCAAACAATATCGAGCGCTTCAGCATGAATGGAGGTGGGAACGGATTCATTTTGAAAGAAAATATCCCCTTTTACGAAGCTAGACAGATGGTTTATATTGTGTATACTCCCATCCATGAGACAAACATAAAACAGTTTTGGCGCGACAGTTGATATTGTGCCTCATTACATTTGATGACGTCCATTGGCAGCCGAAATAAAAAGGATACTTTCTGTGGTTTTTCCACAAGACTTTCATGAGTTGCACCAGCTCATTCCCCTTGAAATGTCCCAAGAATTTGCTACAGTGGTGAATACGAACCCACTTTTTTGCCAATTTCATTGGGACCCAAGAAATATTAAGAAATTAGTAAAGGAACACGGAAATATGATGAGAATTCCAAATCATGCCAACGGAGGGACTAGACAGTCTCCGAATAGTCCAATTCGGGAGAGTACTCCATCCCCTGTTGAGCCCATAAGAAAATCCATTGTCTTATAAGTTCGAAAACTGTGTTAAATGTGTCTATCAAATAACATATTTATGAATTCCTGCAATCTGTTAAGATTATCATACAAAAGTATGATTACAAAAGGATTGTGGAAAGAGCGAGGAATTTTCTAATTAATGAAGAGATGTACAAAGCTCCCACTGTATCACACAATGAAGTAATAAGGGTGTGACCAATATTATTAATAAGTGAGCCACAAGACAACATTTGAACAATAAAAACAGTCTGCAATGACGCAAAATGACCGCAAAGAACAGAGGTTCATCAGTTTTTCTGTGAAAAACTGATGAACCACTGTTATCATACAAGGAATGCAGGTGCTAGCCTCATTGGCCTTTTATGGTCTGCAACCAGCGGGAGGAGAGGGCGATTACATTTCCGTAACACAGGAGCGTATGACTGACTCCTTCAATTAATTCAATAGGATATAGATTTTAACTATTAAAAGGATGATGCTTCACCTAAAACAAGAAAGAGGAACCAAAACGGTACTGGTATTTCAGCATTTATCGTTTCTTATGAAAAAAAAAAACGAAAAGTGACTTGTAATAACATTTGCATGCAATTTGTTGTGATGACTTTCAGCGCATCAACTGGAAAATCATGCAAAAATATATTTATGAGACCAATCACACTCACTAAATAAAGAATAAAAAATGTTAAATAACCTACTTCTTCAGTCGCGGAAAGTCAATGTATTGTGTTTCGTGTCCACAAGATTCCTAAATTAGGGAACGACTCAGCTTCAAATACTTTTAGAGTGGAAGGAAATTTTTCCTTTAACCTCGTTCTCTTCATTTACATAAATCTACTGAGCATTCACAAAGAAAGAACTTTTATTTACAATTAGGATTATTTCAGTGATCTGTGAATTCATATACACAATAAGGAACCTCATAATGTGATAGTGTTATTTTTTTAACATTAAGGTTCATTTTAATCGTCTAACGAGAAAGATTTTCCAATTATTCGTTTTACGAAGAATCAATACCCGTCTGCAAATTCCATTTTATGTTAATAATTTTTCAGTCACCTTAAAAAAGTTGATCGAGGATTGGTTTATCAATGTACATTGTATTGACAACAAACAATTCAAGTCATCTACGCTGAAAGCCATGATAATGCATTAACCATCGAATAAATAAATACATTGTTTCACATTTCGAGCTGTATTCCTTAATTCTTAAAATTCAGAGAAAGGAAATAAAAAACTTCCGAAGTCTGTCATTATTCAGAAGACTCCTCAGGTCTAACCATGGTGAATTCTCACGGAAGTTTCATGCAAAGCTCACCACTTTTATAACAGCCTTACTATAAAAGCAAGATATGAGAAATGTATTTAAAGAAATTAGAATACGACGGATGAGGCTAGTCTTGGCTCAGAGTCTAGAAAGAAATATACAGATCATTCCAAAACAGGTAAAAGATGAATGACTGAAAGGCTTCATTCAGAAGATTAATAACTGTGAAACCTTAGTAAAAAGCTTCGGCTTTGATAGATGGAAAGTTGAGGACTGAGGTGATGGAGGTTGTGCTAAAGATGAAAGAGTAAAGGTCTTTCTATCCAGGAAAGATTAATGATCAGCCTGGCTCTTTATATCGTTTAATCAATGGAAACTATAAAGCATTGGCAAAATGTTTTATTTCTGAAGTGGTTTTAGCGAGACGAACCTTCGATTTAAGGCCTTCAATGAACGCATTATTTATGACAAGAAAAATCGTATGTTTCATAAATGAGTTTAGCAGGACATCCGGTTTTGGAAATCTCCAATTAAAGTTTAGTCAGTTCCACAGTGACCGCTACATAATTCGGGGAACTGTCCAAATATAAAACAAAAACATAAAATCGACCTTTTTTTGAACTCTGCATCTCATTGAGAAGTTGAGAAAACATCTCCATTCTCCTTACATATATGAACGAGCAACAGGGAATAACAATACTCGTTCCGAAAACTACTGACTTGAATTGAATGATATATTATGGTTTTTCAAAACGTAGAAAATAATTTGTGGATTATTAGCAAAGGTAGAAATATTAAACAAATATGATTCACAGTGCCATCTTGCCTGTACTAGTTTTAACACAGGAAAGCACTGCTACTCTAATTGAGCGCTTAAGTTGCTTGTCTGTTGGATGAGTTATGACTGATTCAGAAATTTCTCACTTTAAAAATAAAAATAAATAAATGAATAAAGGGTTCACCATGCGATTGAGAGATATTGCGCCTGGATTTCCAAAGAAACTACAGAGGCATCAACTGAGAAGTTATGATATCCCTGTGAATGGGAACAAAAGAACCTTGCGGGGAGAGAGAGAGAGAGAGAGAGAGAGAGAGAGAGAGAGAGAGAGAGAGAGAGAGAGAGAGAGAGAATGACATTTTCAGAATGAGTTATGGATAGCGGTAACTCATCTAAAGACGGCCAGTGTCTGCCACCAGAGATCGATCTTCGGGGATTTACCAAGATGCGAGACAAAATAGACTTTCGCAGCGGACAAGAATTACTCAAGTAAACCGATATTATTGTGCCTTGCAGCAGTCCGAGTTACGTTTATAGCACCTGACTCAGCGTGAATAGCCCCTCCGACCACCAAATAGCCCAAACAACAACGAATTGAGGATTATCCACCATAACAAAGCCAATGGACAATAAAAGCAAATGCCGGAGTCTCTCAAATCACAGAAATTTCGTTCACTTTCCCCTCGACCCTTCCCTGCGTGAAAACAAGCAACCTCTTCAGATTAACGATGGAGTTCTTTCATTTTCTTCCTAGCACCGCGGTTAAAGTGAGGAAAACAGGTTCTGAAATGAAGGCGAAGTCTTTCTAGTTTACGGCTGCGACATGCTACAGTCGAAAGGACACCGGGGACGAGCTTTACTGTGAGAGTAAAAGGAGGCACAATAGGCCATGAAGGAATGATTGTGCACGATCCCTCAGTCCTGATGCAGGCACTCATATAACCCACAATTAATCAATCTCATAATATGACAATTGTTTTACCACCTCTACTACTTGGCACAGGCCCATGAAAGAGGCTGGACAACAGAGAGAGAGAGAGAGAGAGAGAGAGAGAGAGAGAGAGAGAGAGAGAGAGAGATGAATTTGGAGGTCAAAGAATAGTCTCTGCTTTTCGTGTGGATATTTCTGTAAATAAAGTTGAACAAAGGAATGCAAAAACGTCGGCCGTTTGAGCACTCGCTAGTTTGTCAAATGACCTGATTTCCAGATAAGCTTTCCCACAACACCTCACGTATTTTGTAAAGGAGTAAATATAGGACAAAATTCCTTTTTAGAAGTTATGCATATTACTTTGTAATTTACTCATAAAAAAACACTCCCTTTAACCTAACAAAAGAAGTTTTCTTAAATAATATCACGTTCATATTCACTTAAACCCCTGAAACATAAAGCAAATCATTACACAACAGCATTGTTTCCCTACGTCCTGAATAAATAAACATTCTAATATATCTGGAAATACCTTGAAAAATATTCTCTGAATGTTTACAAACGATCACATTCACGAATAACAATAAAAACAATCCTGGTGATTATGTGCTTCGATTTCAAATGGCAATAGATAGGCCGAAGTGTGCGTCAGTCAGCATGTGAGTCCATCCTTCTGATTCCCTTCTCCCCCCACCGTGACCCTGAGAGTCTTCAAGTTCCATTGTTGTCTGTCTGGCTGTCGGTCTGTTCCGAGTTTCACACACATCATATTTTGATGAATAGGACAACGATTTAATTCTAGCCAGAGTGAGATGTCCAGTTGCATTATCTTAATCTATATTTTCTTCACAAAACTGTGGTATAGTAACAAAGTTATCTGCGTTAGCGAGTGTCTGTGTATGCGTCTCTCACCGAAATTATCAGAGAATGATGAAGTGTCAAATATTAGGGAGCCTTGCGTGTCTATTTCACCTTCTTGCTGATTTACAATGGACAATCACAACAGTCACTGAAAGGAGAGAGGGGGAAGAGGCTAATATATCTGAATACGTATCATTACCATCCTCCACAGCGAGAGTCGTTAGTTGAGGCTATAGAGCGTTGTTGAGAGCGAAGAGATGTATGCCTAAATGCATCCCTCTTCCTGGGGCATATGGGTTTTTCCATTTCTCCAAGGGAATCACTCTTGTGATTGGGTCCTTGGTCATGATTTGGTGATGACCGCCTTTCATATCATTCCAACTCTGACGTGAAAGAAGATCATGTTTCTTCTCAGAAAATGTAACTTAATGTTAATGTTTTGTGCTTTCTTCTTTATATAAAAAGTGGTGATTCTATCGAGTACTTTTAATTTTTCATGGTAAGAGGGAGTTTTATTTCGCGTTTTCGAAGAGAGAGAGAGAGAGAGAGAGAGAGAGAGAGAGAGAGAGAGAGAGAGATAAATAAAATCAAGTTAATAGGAGACTTAATACAGACAATATTCGAGGTCAATTTCCGCTTCTAAACTGTAAATTACAGATTTGTCTCAGACTCTTGGTCGGAAAACATATTCGAGAATTTTTCTGTTTCCTCAAGAAACAAAAAGACAGAGGGAGACATTAATTTAAAGAGTCGCTTATTCTGAAGGTTATCCCACTTCGCCCCTCGGAGTGATACCGCAGTCTTTAAGCGATTGAGAGAGAAGCGCAAAGAATGGAGGGCACATTGATGGACGTGAGTAATTTCTCCCACTGACATCATTTGCTAGCAAGATGAAGTCTGAAGTTTTTTATTGGCTAATGTCTAAATCTCAAAGTAAATACTATTACTGATTTAGTTTTTAGTTTAGAGACACATTGAAAGATAAAAGGGACAAATTGTAAGATAAAAAAGCCTAAAGAAAATGTCTTCCTTTCTGTCATAACTGCTTCCTCCCACTTCTGAGGCCTCATCAATTATCCAGATTTAATATTTTACATTAATGAAATATATTTTCTTGGTAACGCAAGCTGAAATCTTCTTAATGTTATAGATATATCGAGAATTGGTTTTCGTTTACTATCATATAAATTTATATGATATTTCTAAATAAGATTAGGTCTTCTCGTGTATTCATTAAATGCCAGGAATCCTCAGCACTACGGACCTCTGATGTAGCTATGCGTCAATCACGTTTGGATGTGTTCCACAGCAGGATGGAGAGAGAGCCGGTTTCACATTAAATTTTTGTTTTTGACTTTGGGCACCTCTACAAATTTTGTGACAAAATACACGTCCGGCACAAATCATATAATAATGATTCTAGATCCTTTGATAATATTTCCCTCCTGAGAAGCAGAAGTTAGAGTGATTGGTGCAAAGAAGGTTCTTCACTAAAACACAGATTAAAGGACTACATTTTTTCCCGTCCGTTTTACTGCAATGTTCATTCAAATAGAAAAATGTCTAGAAAGTCCCTTTATTCAAAGCTATGGGTCCCCTCTCCGAAAATAGATATATACTGTCCGCTTGGACATAAGCCTTGCTATCACATAACCTGGTGAGAAAGGTGGCGCTTGGATGCCAAATAAAATCTCGTGCAGGGAACCAAAGAATGACATTCTCCATTTCGCTGAGTAACAGATCAATTAGCTTTTGATGAACTGCCAAACACCCTTCAAAGGGGAAGCAATTTTGTTTTACAGATTGCAACGTCAATTTAATAATACTGCTGTCACCATGACATCTCTGGGAATTGACTCCGTAAAATATTATAGGAAAAAATGACAATAGAAGTGTCTTTCCTTATACGACCGAGCGGGAAGTAATTATTTTAGCTAACAGTAAAATTTAATGAAACTAATCTGAGCCTATGATTGAAAGGTAAATAAATAGTTTTTGTTCTGAAAGACGATTACTTTGTCCTTATGCTGCATGAGTGTCCGAAGATAACAATTAAAGGAGAGACTGAATGCTACGAGAGACTTTTGACTATTTATCTCAGACGAGCAGAAAATGCAGCAGGGGAGGATGGAGGACCTTCCTTCCTTCCTTCCTTCCTTCGAAGGACTCTCACCAACTCTGAACTGCTTCCTGACACAGGACGTGAAGGAGGCGCCCTTGTGTGAGAGTCGAGGTTTCGGCGCCTCCTGAAGGAGAGAGAAGCGGCTCTAGAACGAAATGGTCAGGGGAATCAAGGAGAGGACAGGAAAAGTCTATAGGAGTCTGGTGGAGCTTGACAAGAGATGTGGAGGAAGAGGGGACGAAGAAAGATGAAGAGAGATAGAGAGGGAGGAACTAGAGAAGGATGAGGAGGGAGGGTGGTTGATCATTTTTTTAGGACATCCAGACTTCCTCTCCCGGGAAAAGAAGAATACGAGGTGGGGATATTAAGTAGTAGAGGAGAAATTCAACTGTTAACAATCTCAAACAATGAATAGGTCTGTTTCGAAACAATGATCAAGTGAAATCATTTTACCGGCTTCCATTCACGCTTCTTGTATTCCAGTGATCGGACAATTCCAATTTTTTTTATACGTTCTATATATAGTAATATAAAACATTTATTTAAAGATCAGGATATGATATACAAATTACTGTTACAGTATCCACACTCTCTCTCTCTCTCTCTCTCTCTCTCTCTCTCTCTCTCTCTCTATATATATATATATATATATATATATATATATATATATGTGTGTGTGTGTGTGTGTGTGTGTGTGTGTGTGTGTGTGTGTGTGTGTGTGTGTGTGTGTGTGTGTGTGTGTGTAGAGAGAGAGAGAGAAAGCATAAAAAAGAACCGTAATTTGCGTATATACTTGTGTACCATCCGAACTCGTGTATCACGCGAACATTAAAATTTCGTCCAGACTAATGATTCCATCATAATCATCGTGCCTAGTGTGATATGTATTTTCAGCACATTACTCTAGGCTAAGCTTTCTATGCTTCTCAGTTTTGGTAGATACCACTGACGATAATGCAAAGGCTATCTGAATTAGCTTTTAACGAAGAATAGGCCTAGAAGCCAAAGTTCATTAGATTAAATGTGGCTCTTCATACATTAAATCAGGCTTCCGAACCTTGTGACTTGTCAAGAATTCATTACTATACAATATAATTAACAAGCACTTACTTCTGCGTGTAAGACACTGGCATAAACGACAGCCAGTGCTAACATAAACAATCGAATCGAGAAACAACCGTCTACCGGTATCAGTTACCGTAACTAACACAGGGTTGCATTACAGTCGTCGACTTGTTAAAACTGTGGTAATTTTGAATGGGGACTTCCATAAATGAAAATAAAATCAGTTTTTTTTTACCCTTCATGCAATGGACAGGAAAGGGTTATGAAAGTAGGCCACTAAGTTTACGGTTGTGGTTGTGGCTGAAGAAACGAATATGTGCAGAGGCCACAAAACCTTTTGGAAGAGGCAAAAGCAACATCCGACACTGGCGAAATCAAACCTTTACGTCATTTAACTTACTGCTTTTATAAATCAAGTCAGGTGCATATTTAAACCCAGCTTTGATCATTTACGACAAAAATGAATCTCCGAAATGCGTTTCATTTAGCGACTAATAGCTGTGATGATGTCGGTAAACGCAATCAGCTGATGATTTCGAGAATATAAACATGGTCAGAATGCAAATGGCGTCTGAACGCCATGTTCATAAATGAAAATATGATAATATATAAGACAATAATGAAAGAAATATAACTGCATACAGTATGCAAAACAAGTTTCATTAAAATGATCATTCTTTATACAACTGTTATTTGAATTTTGCAAATGGAGATCTTTCGGTAACAACCTTTGCGGGGGTAAAGGTCTCTCTCTCTCTCTCTCTCTCTCTCTCTCTCTCTCTCTCTCTCTCTCTCTCTCTCTCTCTCTCTCTCTCTCACACATGTGCAGGTTTGAAGAAACAAAAATAGGAAATTTTTAATTTTTTTCCTGATCACGAAAGTCAGGAATGTTTGAAGTCTCGAGAAACGTTGAAGGGCGCCAGGAGATCAGAACTCGAAAATGCGCTTTTCAAGTGGTTTATTTAAGCTCCGACGAACCGACGGTGTCAGCATTTCCGGGGAGATACTTAAGGAGCAGGCCAGAATTTTCATAAGGGGCTAAACCTAACGAATGTCAGTCATTATTCATAAGCTTTGTTCTACTTTTGATAACACAGCAATATATATATATATATACATACATATATATATATATATATATATATATATATATATATATATATATATATATATACATACATACATACATATATATATATATATATATATATATATATATATATATATATATATATATATATGTATGTGTGTGTGTGTGTGTGTGGAATGAGAATGCAAGACTGTTTACATACAGGTTTTTTATGGGTGATTTCTGTCATCCTGGTCCCAAGATAGACGGTTTAAAGCGGTCGGATTGTAGAATGTTAATACTGTGTGCTGGAGATCTCTGCAGGTGTCTTACGGACTGCACAATGAACGGGAAGAGTTACAGCGATAACATACAAACAAAACTCAGACAGGAATTGTCAGACATAAAGAAGCAATCCACACTGGTTAAAGACAAAAAATGAAATATGAACTAACACAAATGTATCGTTACATGAAAGGGGATGCGAGGGAGACAGAGTTAAACCTGATAAATGACATAGACTAATGAATAAACACCGAAACCGTCCCTCTGGTAGTCACAGAACCTCCAAGCGTTAACCACTGAAAGCGCCGTCGTATGGAAGGCCCCGAGCGCTCTCTCCAGTATCAGACACTCAGGCGATCGACGGACCGGAAATAGCTCTGAAACCTTGTTCGGAACTGACAGTGATTGAATGTCTGAGACAGTGTCTGGATGGCAATCGTTGAATAATTTGACTTAAATATTTGGCTCTTTACATTTATTTTGGTCCTAATCTAAGGATGTTAAGTGAAGTATGATTTTCTGTCTCTTTGTATATATGATTCCATCATCAGTTGCAGTATTAGTAATAAATTGTATCTTGTGCTCTAAAAAAAAAAAATTAATTTTGATAAGTAAACTCATGAGTGCAACAGTTGGAGGCCGCGAGATAATACCTAAATATTAAGGTGTTCTTTGTATCAGGCGTTTATGACTATTTAATGTCGATGATTGAATGTTTACTCTTTCTCTCCCTCTCTCGCATTTTTCTTCACTGGCACTCTGTTCCGACAATATATATATATATATATATATATATATATATATATATATATATATATATATATATATATATATACATCGAAACCCTCGTGATATTTAAAGATATTAAATCCACTGAGCTATCGTCGTTGATGGAATGGATTAATATAGTTGCCTCAGATAGAGGATTTTGCTACGCCCGGATGATAGTTCTTCTTGACTGTTTGTTGATTTATAAAACCATAAGATGGACAGTATAGTTTAAACGTTTTGCTTTATGGATGTTTTTTTATTTCATCTTTTATCTCGGAAAATATACGGATTTTGCTGTTTTTCGCCACATTTTTTGGGCAAATCGCCATTTTAAATCTACAAAACAAAGAATGACCAGTGAATACGCCTTGCTAAGCTATTTCACTTATTGTTACTTCCACCAAAGAAGCTGCAAGATTATGTTTTCACCTGTAGCTGTCCATCAGCTTTAATAAAACAAGGCAGATATTTTACATGTTGTGGTTTTGTAATATAAATCACTCAAATGTTGATGGTTTATTGCTAAGGAAATTATCTCAATGCATATTATATTTTTCCCAGAACTCGTTGAGAAATTTGCTCTGTATATTACATCCGGTAAGTTATTTCAAATTCCACGCAACCCTCTCGTGATACGGCACTAATTCATATCTAGACAGAAATGTTGATTTTCTACGCTACAGCATTTGCAGACTTTCCTCTCCAACTCAAAATTCCATTTATTTACATTTCCGGTTCAACATATTAGGATCACAAACGTTCTCAGTCACTCCTTTCACATTTACTTCCCTTAACTTCGTCTCTAATACACTTCGTACAAACAAAAGCCTAGGAAATTCCTATCCAGACTACTTTCTCTTTCCCAAGTATGCTCGTGAGATTATACTCGTATTCACCTGAAATCATGCTTTACTACCCTAATAGAATTCTCCTTGTATTTTGATAATTTACCTGTATTTTTTTTTTTATTTATTTATCTACTTGTTAACTTATTTTTTGCTTAAATGAGGGATCTCTTCTTTCTGTATTTCCCATTATTGTCTGTTAATTCTTTCTAATGAACACAACATTCTTTGGAAGCTTGAATTTCAAGTCAGTGACCCCTGTGGGCTTGTTCTATATGAATAGGGTTCATCTTCTGAATAATATATAAGAATAATAATTTTCTACAATCAAGCTCATTCTAAACATATTTCCAGAAAATTCTTCCCTTTCCCATATATTCTGGCACCTACTTTGGCGTCTTAATCTCGTGGCACAAGAACCTTTCGTTGATCTTCAAGCCTAGTGAGGCACAGATTCAGAATCTCAGAATCTCTGGCCTTTGTTCTCAAGCGTTTGTCTTTCTTGACCATGAGCACTTATTATGAGACCTCTTTCTCCTGCCACTCTCACACCTGATTCTAATACGTTTGTTATCTAGACTTTAGATACAAACCCTCTTTGTCCTTCTCAGTCCTGTAAAGCCTGTTGTTTCACTTTACCTCACCTGTAACATTACATCCGGCGTTCTCACCTTATCCGCATCCACACGCAATGAAAACCCCAAGATTTGGTTTCTTCATCCTTTTATTTTTACAATATCAGTAGAGGTATGGAACAGCGAATCTCATGACATTGAAAATTTGGCAATTTCCACATCAAGCACTGGTGTGAGAATGCTACCATTTGTAATACCTATAATAAACTCCACCTGATATGCGACAGCCTGCACAATTCAAAGAAACACAAAGACTTGCAAACCAAAATAAAACGGATAGAAGACTTGGCGACTAAACGGTAAGCAGTGAATTGACATTACGACGATCTGTGAAGTCCGCTCCGAATGCTGAGTCATAAAAATCAAAATGGAATTCAGATGTGAAGAGAGGGCAATTTGTTCCCGTTTTCCCTCTTCTTTTGCCCCGTGATTTGATTGACCAGAGGCTACGAAATTCAAGAACTCTCTCCAAAGAAGCTGAAAAATGTTATGGCAAAGGTAAGATTATTACATGTAGCGCAACATTTTTTTTCAACCTAGTTATCTTTTATATCTATACTAGCGAAAGATATTTCAGTTATTATTATTCATATAGTGCCAACAGCAGTGGTAGCATTGTTCCGTGTTGTTGTTTTTTAGCATAAGAATTTAAATTCTTGTCATTACCTTTATTTGCTATTTTTTTACTTTTTATTTCTTTTTATAATTTCGTGAATATTTTAATAAAGAGTAGTCAGTAACATGCTAAATGCTTTCCAGCCAGCAAGTTAATATTGGTTATTCAGATCTCTCCCCGTGATCTGCAGAGAAACAGAACTATTCCATGAAGTATCTGACTGAATGCGGAATAGGGGCATCCCCACCCTCCCTTTCCCACAGAGTAATGACCAGTGAACCCCCGTCCGGTTTTGCGCCCAGAATTTCGTTTTAGAAAATTCCGCCAGATTAGAGGAATTCAAGTGAAAATGTAGACTCTTGCTAAAAGCTAATCTGCATTGGAATGCTGTTCTGCGAATAGGTGGGAAATAGGTGGAAACGGTGGGAATTGGATGGCAGTTGTGAAAGGGTATGTGGTCGCAATTCTTTAGCATTTTTTTATGGTTGATTTAAATTTGTCCACCATCTGAGCTTCATAAGTTTATTTTGGCGTTAAGAACCTTCTTGAATGAAATAGAAATTTTGATAAAATTTGTTCCTTCTATAGCAATTTACATTTGGAAATATAAAACATGAGGCTAGCCTTAACGATCAACTGCCATTTCTCTCTGAAATCTAATGTCCTTTAATTTAGAAAATTTGTTACCATTACCACTCGGCTATACTGAACTTCACTGTTAACGATTTTTGAATGAATATGAGCCACTAGAGGATCCAGAAAAATTTCATAGGGGAGGCATCAATTTTCATATTACACAAAACACACACACACACATATATGTATATATATATATATATATATATATATATATATATATATATATATATATATATATATATATATATATATATATATATATATACTGTATATAATTTCGATAATAGATTTTTATTTTTCATTTTTATATTTCTCTTTTATTTTCTAAATCTTCAATATTATTATTTTGTCATTATTTTTCGTGGGGGGGGGGGGCACTTGCCAAGGTGTCCCCCTCTGGAACCGCTAGTGATATGAGCAATCCACTAAACTTTATTACACTGTATTTCTATCTCAGAGGGAATATGTGTTAAAATAATATTGAACTTCTGGGATTTGGAAATTGTAATGAACAGGAGCAAATTAAATGTTGAATTTTCGCCTTGTTTTGCCGTTCTCTGTTTGTGGATAATACAGAAATTAGGGAGAAATTTGCTTTGAAATGACCAAACAGAAGATCTTTGGGTATATGAGAGTCTTTTTTCTGTAGCCTTTTATCATTTTAAGAAAAAATTATTGACTCAGGTCCTACGAGAAAAGCATTTTTTCCCTTTTATATTACAATCTTATTTTATTCATTATATTATGTTTTCCTTCTTGCCATGTTTTAAACATATAAAGTATTAATCCCGAATAGAGAAGACGATAGCATTTGTGAGACAGGGTTGGCGGAGGGCAGATTCGTGATTCCAGTCGTTTTGATTCAGTACTAAAACGTGATCATGTTCGGTTTTCGGTTACCTTATTTGGATATAGTTGCGTTAAAGACCTGCTTCCAGCTTATATATATATATATATATATATATATATATATATATATATATATATATATATATATATATATATATATATATATATGTATATATATATATATATATATATATATATATATATATATATATATATATATATATATATAAAATAAAAGGAGCCCATAAAAACGCCAAAATGTGTAAAATAAAGGCTATATTTCAGAGACCAAACTGTCTCTCTCCTCAGGCAAATAGAGAGACAGTTTAGTCTCTGAAATATAGCATTCACTTTTCCACATTTTGGCGTTTTTATGGGCTCCTTATATTTTATGGAATTCTGTTTTAACAGAAAATATTTCAGAAGGAGAGATAGGGCGAGGGGGTGGGCTATAAAAAGTTCCGAATCACAGAGAACACTATATTTAAGCAATAAATGGACCGCGCTCATGAACTCATTGCAAATGATTTTTTGTCTTCATAACTCGAGTTAATCATTTCGTGCTGTTTTTATTTCGATATGAACTTTGATTTTGCTGGCAAAACAACCAAAGGCCAGTTGAGTTCATTAACCATCCCCTGTATAAACTCTAACATTTTTTGGGGGTATTATGTTAACATGGAGAGAGGATTTTATCTGATTCAGGGAAAGGTCAAAGTGTCAGACGGCGCTGAGGTGTCATTTTGGGAGCTGGGTCCTCTCTCACTCTACGGGAATAGCGGTCCTGATAGTGCTCAGGGAAACCCATCGTTCTAAAACAGGAATTCTTGACGCATCAAACATTTGACATATTGTCCGTATTTGTATCAAACAGTACTAAGGGTTTAGACCCCTGTTTTGTTTTAAATCCCGCCGACTGACCTTTCTTTACGGTATGTATAACAGCCTTCGTATGCGAAGACATAGAAAAATACAAATTCCGTCCGGGTATTTTTTTGAATTAAGAAAATGAATTAAGTTTAAGTCTAAAAGAATGATAATGCATAGTTTTGACCATGTTTCATATTAGCATGAAAGGTTCAGTGACCAAAATGATGCATTTATTCACTATCAATTGCGACGTTCATTAAACATTACCACAAAGCAAACTTCCTATTGGTGAGATTGTACCCACACATTTCAGTTTTCTCTTACACTACAGACATGCAAACTACACTGTTTGAATGTGTTAGTAAATGAAGGAGTATGTATGTTCTACCACAAACATCTCACATAATTCTCGCTAGTGTGTTGAAGTTCAAGTTTCACAAGCTGTAACTTTTGGTTTGTGACATTCAACACTCTAAAATACTCTAAGGATGGAACTAAATTTGATCTAATAATATTGCTTTAGTTTGTTCAAGCAAAATCCCCACATAAAGTCATATTAACGACAACGACTCCCATATCGGAAAAACTTTATAGCCTCCCTTATAAAACTGCAAATGAAATATGTTAATGTCAAGACGAAGATTGGAGAATCTTGAGCACCCAGCCTCTTTCCCTTGACTTCATTACGCAAACTATGAACCGGACATCTGGGCAGATTTCCTTTGCTTTCTTTCATAAGACTGGTCGGGTAGCTGATCCCAAAATTCCTGAGAAATTATGCCGGAATTAGGAGGTCGTGATTTTTTACTTCTAGGAATCCAGAAGGAAAGGGATTCAATAGCCCCTGGAAATGAAGTCTGAGCTCTCGAGGAAAGATAAAAAAAGAAACAATTATTAAATAACAGTTTTGGGAAATCCCTATTAATCACAGCTTGCTTTTAATTTCTCAGCCACGAAGAAAGTAGGATTTCTTTATTTTTTTCATTCAAAATTCAATCTGATAATTTTATATCTGCCTGACAATTTGTAATCATTATTCTTATCGTTATTATGTTCAATCTCTTTTCTGCTATTAGTTATTTATTACTGGAAACGTAAGTGTAATCTATTGATAAAATATCAAGATCGTTCCTTCCTTAAGACGGACATTTTGACGAAAAAATCTGATCTATCAAGTCAAGATATAAAATATTTCTAAAGCCAAATATTTCATGAAAGAAAAATATGGAACGGGTAAAAGTGAAAAAAAGCGACCTGAAGCGTTTGCATGTCTAAAAATAAGCTGGCTGAGTGCTCAGTCCATCGCCAGCGTTCATCCGGTTGCTAAATATTTGCATTATTAACTCGCATAATTTTCGGTGGAATGCTCACACAGGCGGTCACGTAAGGATACTTATCTGTGCTGAAACTCCATATTACGTGTGATCAAGGTGTTTGTCTGCACGCTTATGAGGTTCAGTCACGCTTTGGTGTTATAAGATTACACACCCAGACACAATATCATATATATATATATTATATATATATATATATATATATATATATATATATATATATATATATATATATATATATATATACACGTAATGTTTATATATACATATATATATATATATATATATATATATATATATATATATATATATATATATATACATGGCATTTTTTTATCACACCGTGACTTATATACAATCATGAAGCTACAAATGTCGCTTAATATCAAATCCACGCTACCTCGGAATATCCCCGATGGGGAATTATCACCAAAGGGGAATTTATAAGTGATAAATGGACGGGCACTGCCGAGTCTCGATCCCACGACACAGACGCGCCATCCAGCAACTCCAGTCGACGTTACCACTAAGCCCTTGATAGTGCCCGTCCATTTATCACTTATAAATTCCCCTTCGGTGATAATTCCCCATCGGGGATATTTCCGAGGTAGCATGAATTTGATATTAAGCGACATTTGTAGCTTCATGATTATATATATACATATGTATATATATTTATATATATATATATATATACATATATATATATATATATATATATATATATATATATATATATATAAATATGATATAAATATACATTGTGTTTCGAAATTAGGGACACCCCCCTCTACAGAATAAACTAAAATTGATATGGACAAAAACAAAAGTAATTCAGAACAGGTATTTATCTAAGTTTCTCTCTGAGTATTTAATATTTTGTGTGGCCTCTATCTGCCTGTACCACGACCTGCATTCTTGAGGGGTATGATTTCAGCAAACTGCAAAAAAGCTGAGGCTCAAACTCCATTTCCCTGAGCACTTCGGTCACCTCTCTTCGCAGGTTGTCGAGGCTTGGTATACCATAATAGTTCACTGTGCGCACTTCAACATGATCCTTTAAGATACTACCAATGTTTTCACACACATTAAGGTCAGGGGAGCTACCTGGAAATTCACTTGACGAGAAGAAATCGATACCAGTGTTTCGAAGCAGCTCCTGTGTCTGAAGAGCCTTGAAACATGGTGCCTTATCATGCAAAAATGTTACTTCTTCAACAGATAACACATTTTCAAGATCTTTGAGGAACGCAATTACTCCACCAGTAAGCACAGTTTCTCTGAAGTATTCGCCATGCCATGACTGTCCTTTTTCTTTGATGATCCACATTAACCGTTTGGCTGTGAAACAGAGAAAAATTCCCAAACATTCAGGAAATTTCACAACTTGGCGATAGCGCACGTCATCGCTGATATCGTCCAACTTTGCAGCCCAAATGATGTCATTTTTATGATTTGGCTTCCTGACTGTGTAAATGAAGAATTCATCTGATGCGGCAACATGGAGAAAGTCAGCTTCATCCCAATCTTTAAGAAATGAACCACAAAACCATGCACGGTCTTCTCTCTGTTACTGAGTGATGTTGGGCTTGCTGATAATATGATATGAATTGATACCAGATTTTTTCAATTCACTATATACAGCACTATAATTTCTCCTCTTTACCCTTTTTGTTTCTAGTTCAAGTGCCAACTTACCTAAAGACTTTCTTGGTCTACCCACTGCCTCAGCTATGATGTCTTTTGATTCCTGAGAAAGGACTTCAGGCCTTCCAAGATTCTCACTCTTTTCACGATGACAGTCATATGGATTTTTGTTCCAGTTTCTTTTAATAAAGGATTAATCTCTTTTAATGTATTTAGCTAACCAGGAACGTGAAATGAAGGATGCGCCAGCATCCCTGGCCTCTCTGAAGGTTATAGCCCGGATTCGGTCAATCCATCTGATTTCCTCCGAGTCGTTAGCCATGGCTGTATCTAACTCCGTCACTCAGTCTGAAAATACAAGAAATGTAAATTGAAAAATAGCTTAATAGAAACTTAAAATAACGTACTTCATAACTTTCCATTTGTTCTGTGGAGGGGGGCCTCTAATTTCGAAATTTAAAATCCATACATCAGTGAACGGTATAGTACTTGTTAAGACAACTGAGTAACCATAAGATTTTTATATTTATGGCTTCGAACCAAATACTTTAAATCCATAAACTCCAGCGAAATGGGTGGCATTTGACTCTCGGTTTCAACAGACCTTCCGTTTTAGTGTTTTTGATTTCACTTGCAAACATTCGTCAGGATGCACATTTTTTTTTTTTTTTTTTTTGGTGATGTTAGATCATTTGATTGCTATGTTTTTGGTTTGCGAAAAACTTATAAAGTGGAATCTACTTCTTTGTTCTGTGAATAGAAGCGGCGTCAGATTGCGGTACATTTTTCTAAATCTCCTTCCCAGCCTTCCCGCCATAAAGACAATCTATCTGAAATTATTTATTTCATTTGGATTGTTGTTGTTTCAGGAAGTTATCAATTAAATATTTAGTAAATCACGAATAAGTCCATGAAAATAATTAGTGACATCTACGTAATATCTGAAAGCCTGATGAACAGTATGTATGAGAAAGTGATTGAATGTAAAATGGAAATTCGACGCGTTGGAAAAACAAGTTGTTCTCTTCGGATGAGCAGGACAATGGCAGACGGGTATTGAAATATTGGCGAGTTTTCTTTTCCTGTTCTATCTTGCAACGTAAAGGTCTTAAGCAAATTAGCACCCACATAAAGACCCAATACCAATAATCGCGCAATAAAACCTGTATTAGGCTCCAGCGTCACTTAAATCCCGGGTTTCCCATCAGGAGGATTTGCGTCTTTTCCGCTTGCGTCTGCTCTCTCTCGGAGTGAGGCGTCTCCTCTTGCCTGCACTAAAGGAGACTCATTTTCCCCGTCATTTCTGGCAAAGTTTCCGTTTCCTGTCCCTTAATTAAATGTAATACGATACTTCTATTTTGCACCAATATTTGTTTAGTACAAAGTTTGCTTTGTGAGCCTGAATATAATTTTTTCATAAGACGATTAGAAAGTATCTTGAATTCAGACGCTTAGAAAAGGCCTAAAACCTAAGGGGCCAATGGTTTAATGTGATCATGAACAACCAAAACTTCATACGTGCATAGTGTTAGGTTGAGTGTAGTTGATGCAATTGTTAAAAGAGGTAAAAATATTTCATCAAAAGTACATTATTATTAGCTTTTCACTGATACAGATGATATGATACTTTTCCAAAATCAATGAAGAGGAATCCGGTTTGAAGAGCGAAGCCTTATAACGACATTATGCTTTTAATTCTTGACCCATAACGTGGCCCCAGTGACTTGTATTTCCAAAAATTTTGGTTTGAGTTCCTTTGGTTTATGGTCACTCGACTTCTCTCTAAAATGTCCACTAGTTTTTGGGTTCCTCTCAAAATATGCGAATAGTCTAATGAATGATCCCAATCATTTTGCACTGATTACAGTTTACATCCTTCCATGTTGTGTCACTTAGAGAATCCTCCACCAGTGCCTAGGTTGGAAACTACGCTTTTGAGGGCGAAAAACCATTGATAGTAAACGTATCCTACCTTTTCTTCATTATGCTTAAATAGAGACAGAAACCTTAAAACGATAACCAGTTATGTCCGAACCCTTCCATACATTCGCCTCAAAAGCAAATGATTCTGTGCAGACAGGTCAAAACGAGCACCTTCAGCAATGCTATTAGTTCTGTATTATTGGCCATGCAAATTCAGTTGTATTATTATTATTTCACTTCTTTAATTTCCATACTATATGAGTAATGTGACATTTGTAAACACGATATGCAGGATTAAAGCCTTCGGACGTTGGTGAAAACATCGTCATTGTGGATAGCTGTGTCAGCGTCAGTAATAGATAAAATCCTCCTTAAGCTTTCACCCTTCATGTCTTCCATTAGCGTCTTGCCTCAAAGGCAGTTCATTACCAGCTTTTCAGATCGCATTTTCTTCCTTCATCTCACATTAGCCGAGTTGGCGGGGAGTTTCATTAGAATTTCCTGGAAAAAGACTAATAATTACAACTCACGTCTTTATACCAAGCTTTCTAATCCTTGGTTCGTTATATTATAATAACAGAACTATCCTTACCCTGAGTTATCCTCTACTCGCAATTTAGCTGACCAATTTAATTTTGCTCATTCTGTTCTCAGGGAAGGATCCTCGCCGCATTTTCCTGTGTTTTCAAGCACCATGACGAATGTAAGACAATCGTCGCAGGTTGGATGGAAGGCATGGAATGTCATTCCTTTCGAAATCTACTTCACTGCAACGAAGCCAGTTGCATCGAGGCCACATTTAGGCCAGATACGCAAGAGGGGCATAAACAATGGTAAAGAGGTCACTAGATACCAAGGAAACTTCGCCTATTCTTATGGTAATATGAAACAAGCCTCTTATATAAGGTTACTGATCGGCTGCAGTTGTCTTGGATGATTTGATAGGCATCCGGAAAGAATATAAGTCACAAAGGAAGGTTGCTATTTCCGGCTGCGACGCCTCCAAGCTGACCTTGGAGAAATTATCCCAAAGTCGGATTTTGAAAGTCCCAAGAAGAAGAGGTGAGGCTGCTTCCCGCAGAGGTCCAGCTCATTCATTCAAGTTGCTTGAAAACAACTTTGAATTAGATACTTAATGAGCCATTTATAGCAACAATAATAACATGTCTCTTCACATCGACAATGATCAGGTAGAGGTTTCAAGTTTTGGCTTAAAATTCTGTGCGTAGATCCCTCAAAGGATTATTTGATAGAGGCCCTAAGTAGCAGAAATAGTTTTAACTACTACCATCCAGATATACAAATTCATTTTCTTAAATGTCTTATAACTTCAAGGTGTCTCAATATATACAATTTTTCAACATTACCGCTTCGACAGCAGAAGCCTATCATGTTTCCTAACTCGCATTTACTTCTTTCTAATGATTTTCTTAGTAGACTTAGGAAGTTAGGCAGTGTTCCGGGAAAAAATATCAGTCTGGGTGTAACTTCCCTTTTCACCAACATTCATCTGGGCGTTGTTACATACTATCTTTGTTAGAAAGCAGATTATATATATATATATATATATATATATATATATATATATATATATATATATATATATATATATATATATATATATATATATATATATATATAGTCTTTGTTCACAAGGCTTCTCAATACTTATTTTATACAGCATTGTTTATATAGGCTACAATTTTATGCGCTCTATTCATGATGTTTTACACATCAACGATTAATATCAAGCACGTGGCTGTTTTCTTCTTTATATCTTTGATGGGCCTGGCTACCACTCATTTGCTACTGCCCAGCAAGACAACAATTCAATTCACCTACAAGAAAATGTGGACTTTACAATTATGCCAAGGGGGATGGAGCCGGCTGAAGGACCAACGCACCCGGGGGATAACCGATCGTGTGGACAAGGCCTGAAATGCCGCCTTAAATGCCACAGAGTAGATAATAGAATTTAGGCCAAAGGACAAGCTCTGTGACCTATGAGGTCATTCAGCGCTGAAATAGATACTGACAGTCGGCAGAAGGTTTGAAAGGTGTAACAGGAGGAAAACCTCGCAGCTGCACTAGGAAACAATTTTTAGAGAAGCTGGAAAGTCAAATTGAATATGAACGAAGGTACAGTAAAAGAAATGAAAGAGATTATAGGTAGGGGCCGAAGGGACGCTGCAAAGAACCTTAAGCAATGCCTACAGTGCACCACGTGAGGTGCACTGACAGCACTACCCCCTACGGGGCCTAGATGCCGTGAGGTCACACTGCTCCCTACCAGAAGGCTTTCATTCCTAACTATAAACACAAACCATTATTCCCAATTGTCGAACACAATCACGTATATTGCTGTTCACTCATTTATAGCTTTATGTTTGTTGAACTGGAACTGGAATATAGAATTTAGGCAAAAGGCCAAGCGTTGGCACCTATGAGGTCATTCAGTGGTGAAACGAAAACTGACAGTCAGTAAGAAGGCTTAAAAGGTGTAACAGGAGGAAAACCTCGCAGTTGCACTATGTCACTTGTGATAGTCATTCCGCCATTTTGGCCATACAAGAGACTCTTAGCAAGGACATCTGTGAATACTACAAGCATTGAGGATCCTACCAGGAGCCTCACCACCCATCCTATACCAGACTACTCCCCCGAGGTCTCTCATTTCCAGATACCTTCGCAATGCCACAACGCCACTTAGCACCGCCCAAAGCAAGGGAGGGGAGAGCAAGACTAGGCCTGAAGCCAAGATGATTGAAAGTCGATGACCAGTGGGACAGCCTACAAGGAGTCCCCCCCCCCGCCCCCTATTTGAAGGATCTGGGGGTACATAGTCGAAGGAGCAGGGCCGGATTCCTCCCTCCTACTATGAGGTCCTTATACAGACACCTTACCTTGAGGGCCGAAGCAATTCTTTACTGAGTCTGCCATCCTCAACTCAAGCAATTTCTCCACTCTCCCGTAGGGGGGGTAGTGCCGTCAGTGCACCTTATGTGGTGCACTGTAGGCATTACTTGAGGTTCTTTGCAGCGTCCCTTCGGAGCTTAGCTGCAATCTCTGTCATTCCTTTTTCTCTAACTCCCTTCATATTCTCTTTCTTCCATCTGACTGTCTACCCCCTTTAACAATTGTTGCTCAGTGCAGCTGCAAGGTTTTCCTGATGTTACATTTTTCAAACCTTACTGTCAGTTTCCCTTTCAGCGCTGAATGACTTCATAGGTCCCAGCGCTTGGCTTTTGGTCTAATTTCTATATTCCAATTCCAGTTCCTTAAGGCCCCGTCCACACGGTCGAGCTTTGCTCTGCGAACTTTGCTCGGTGTGACGTCAGAAACGGAGAAACGGCGGGCAAAGCTTCGTATAAGGCTTTCCTAACGTTTATCGAAGTATCGAGGCTTTGCCTGCAGCAGCAGGGCTGTTAACTGACTGAAGTATTTCTGGTAAACGGATAAAGACGTCACCTACGGAAAATAATCAAGAGTTTCTCGTTATTTTACCCTTCATAATGAATACGTCAGGTAAGTATGACTTATGGGAGCTTTGAAAACCAAATATATTAACATCCTTTATTGTAATATAATGCTACGGAAATCTGTCAGTCTAGTCCATTATGGAGTCAGCTTACTGACATTTGACCAATCAGGTGACAAGAAGATTCCTTACGGTTCTTTACATTGTCTAAAAACCACGCATAAGTTCATCAATAAATAACTGCTAACTTTTGTTTTTTTCCTTCGTTTTTTTCTTTGTTAGGGTCCATTTTCATATAGTTGATGAAATGTGATTCATAGCCATGTCTCAGTTCCCGCAATATCGTCGTCATATGACTTCCTCCTATGTCTGCTCTTCTTTGTAGCCACTCTTTACACCACGTCCTTTTCTGCCTTGTCGCTTTTATCTTTGCACACATTGCTACAACAATACACAGCCCGATTTTCTTCTTGCGGGTCTTAAGATCCATATTGTACATAACTCGGTCCTGTGTCAGTCACTGCCGGGCTCTCACTATCCAACCAGCGTCGTTCGGACAGCAGCATAAATGTGTACGACAGGCTTCGCCTGCAAAGAGGCAAAGTTTACCGAGCAGAGCTCGATCGTGTGGACGGGGCTTAAGTCTTTCTCTTTCTTCCGGCTTTTCCCCTCAAGGAACGTTCATTTATGATGAAGCTCGCTTACCAAATCTATTGGCCTTTATAGCACGACCCATATATAAACGACGGCACGATTTGTGTAAAAAGACTTAGCAGGTTCCCGAGATTTGTCTTCGTAAAGAAACCTTTAGTGGCCTTTAGCTTTTTCCAAATAAACTAAGACAATCATCCTGGAAAGTAACCTCCATAATTTTAGAGTTACTTATTTCACTATAATGCTTCTCAGATTCGTTTCTTTACAATTAACTAAACGTATTTAGGAGGTAATACCATTTTACCACAACCATTCTGTTCTAGAGCAACCAGTTTATTAAAAACCGCGTTGAGATTTTATAATATGGGGCGTATGTACCAAGAAGTTTTTTATAACCTTTATTTTACTTCATTCACTAATTTACAAATTTCCGTAATTAGCAGAAACGATAATAATTAAAGAGACCCATTTACACAAATAGCATTTCATATGATACATCCACATGAGTCATTCCACATCTAACGGCAGTTATGTTAAAATCGTCCAGACGTCTTTGATTACGAAGTTCGACTATTTTGCTCTCGGTGTCAAATTCTAACTCACTAAGCCAGTAGTATCCGAAATAGTTACCATCCTAAACAACCAGTACTGAGAATTGGTTTCGTGGATAGAACAGAATAGAATACAGCAATTAAGCCTAAGGCCAGCCGCTGGGACCTACGAGGTCATTCAGTGCTGAAAGGGAAAATTGAAAGTAGAAAGGTTTGAAAGGTGTAGTAGGAGAAAAACCTCGCAGTTTCATTACCCTATACTAGCGACGAATTAAACTGAATGGGATATGAAATTTAGGCAAAAAAACAAAGCCCTGGGACCCATGGGGTTATTCAGAATCGAAGTGACCTATTAAACCGAAATCGTTAAAACAAATTATTAAATGTTTTTGCGTCTCAAAGCTTTATGACGTCAACCAGATGTTTGCCAAACGACCTCGACTCCACCCTAGTAAAAACGTCGCGCAGTACTTTCAACAAGAATATTTTTTATGAATAACTTAAAATTCTTTTCACCTGCGTTAAATACTATCTTAGCCACGTAGCTTAGGACCTTTGTCCATGGAAGTGTAGCTGACCATCACATTATCAATTTTCATACCAATGAATGGAAATAATTTCTTTGTACGAGCGCCATGAAAAAAATAATTTAATATTTAGTTTTACCTTCTAATTACACATTGTTCTAAAGTAGTAAAATTACGTAATTTGCATAATTTTTTGCTCCCAATATATTTAACGGCGCTCTTGGTACTGAGCATTTATTCATTAATATGTATTCATTCATTAGTATGGAGTCAGGTTACAGCCTGTTGCCCCACAAATTACCTAAGGGCATTTGAGTCGTCACAACAAATACCCAAACCACATTGCTTAAAATTTGGTATAGGCCTTTCACATGTGTATTCACGCACACGTGAATACTGTTAAACAGTCTGGTATATTTCCAAATTAAGTAGATTTTACCTTCAACATCTATAATTGTATGGATGATAAACCAGATTCCACATACTTTGTTTTCCCCCATAAAAATACCGAGGAAGTAGTCAAGAACTGAAAACTATGGACCCATTATTTATTAATTAAAAAAACACTTATAATACACAGGCAAATGGAAGGTTAACGAATGCAGAATGTCTGAGGAACCTAACTTACAAACCTATCGGGATTTTAATGCAAAGCGCAGCATGGAAAATTTAGAAATTACATGAATAGAAGCCTACATCTATCTTGTCAACATCTTGGATCCATAGAAAAATTGGCCAAACACTGAAAGGTTCGCAAACCCGCCCCGTGGCTGCACATTTTCTGGAATTCTGGTTCCTGCAGCAAGTTGTGGCCTGTAACAGAAAAACAACGGCAGCAGAAAATGTCCTTACGACAATTACTCGGCAACTCCGTAAAGGGAACGTTACTTCTAATATTTCTTGAAATAGGTACAATATCTTTTACTTTAAGGTTAATTAGGTTATAAAACCATGAGTTGCGTTTCTCCAACCAACGCCCAAAAAAGGTTATTACCCACTTTAAACGTTTCTCCAACCAATGCCCCAAAAAGGTTATTACCCACTGAAAAGGTTTCTCCAATCAAATGGCCAAAAAATGTTATTACCCACTTAAAACGTTTCTCCAATCAAATGCCCAAAAAAGGTTATTACCCACTGAAAACGTTTCTCCAATCAAATGCCCAAAAAAGGTTATTACCCACTGAAAACGTTTCTCCAATCAAATGCCCAAAAAAGGTTATTACCCACTGAAAACGTTTCTCCAATCAAATGCCCAAAAAAGTTTATTACCCACTGAAAACTTTAACTATCTAGAGTAAGATTATCTTGTACATTTTACACACAATTATGCATTAAGGCTGTATAACATACATTTATACTTTGCAACGCTATTCTGCTTCTGATGCCATTTAAAGTTAAAATTTTTCACTATACGTAGAGACCACTCAAATTTGTAGATTAACACTCAGAAAATGTACTATTCTCAAAATCGCCAAAAAGTAAATTAAGATAACCCTCATACTATGATGAAATTCGTTTTCTTAAAATGAAAAAGATATTGTCTAAATTCTTGAAAGATCAAAGGTTAAAGAATCCCCTGAACTTTAAAATGAAGCAACGAAGTAGTGCAACGTGAGCTCTTGTTGGGGAGGAAATGATTACATCATAGATCTGATCATTATCAGAAAGACTCAACAGCTACCCTTTCCTTAGCACACTGTACTTAAAAAAATTGGCACATGCAATAGCTGTCTGATGACCTTTTAAACATTCCATGTGCTGTAGAGCAAATACGATCAAACACCTGACTGCCATAGACAGCTTGGCGAACACTGACGTTCATTACTGCATCACTGCATCGCATTCACTAAATCAACGAGCACCAACAATTGCATCCAACTCTGATATCTGAACGTCATTAAGTTAATCCATACTCCACATACTCAGAGCCTTGTTGACGGATACCATTGGAAACTCGTGCCTTGATCATGGAAAGCACCCCAAACTCTCTGCCCGTGTTCATGAACAGTTCCACAACGCACTGTTCAAGCGCTTATGTTCTGACAACCCCACAAAGCACTGCCCTTATTCAAAGGTAGTATGAATGTCTCAGTGCCCCGAGATCATGAACAGCATCATAACTGTTGTGCCGATAGTACCAATTACTCTCTGCTCACGGATAGCCTAACACGCATTTGACAGGGCTCATATTCATTGCCCACGTTCATGGATGGCATCACAAAAATGTTCCCAGTAATCGTGGGAAACATCACAGAACTATTGCCAGTGTTCATGAGTAAAATTACAAACTCATTACTTGTACATGAGTATCAAACTTATTGCCTGTATTTATGAGTAACGAACTTACTGCTTGAACACACTGTGTGCATAGATTAACACTCACTGTGCTTAGAGTAAAACTGTCCATAGAGGAACACTTAGTGCTTGTGTTAATAGGATACACTCATTGCCTGTGTTCACAGAGTAACTGATACCAGGATCTTATTCTCGGAAAACTCATATCTAACAAGTCATACCAGGACAATGGATATCTAGGACAGCTGATAAATAGGACAACTCATAACAGGTAGAAAGTTTTTAATTTTGAAAGAAAAAGAAAAAAAATTAGAAAATTTAATTTTAGGGGACAATGAACACTAAAAACAAACACTCAGTATAAAAAGAATTTACTGAAACTTGCAGATTATATGCCACAGCTTTTAAAGACATTTTCTGATAAGGATAAAAGTATAATCAAGTATCAGTCGCTTGTTGCACTCTTCGTAAACCTGTTTTGAAGTTACTTGTACTCCCCGTTCCAAATCAATTTTCTTTTCTGATGGAATAGGGGGAGCACTCTTCTTCTGCTGTCGCCACCGACGAATACTTACTTCGGGATAAAATGTTGCTGGCAGTCCAGCCAACGCTTCTAGTAGAGAAAACATCCTATCGCAATCACAATTCTCGCGGTCTCTGTGATGGCAAGGCTTTGGCTTTTATAGAACAGAAGACAATTCTAGATTTCACTTTAATATCAGCGCTGTGAAAGTTTCCCTGTTGAAGATAGTTTCTAATGGGTCCTCCTCAGCCATCGTCTGAACGCGCGCTCTGCACATCTTTATTTCATATAGCCAGACTTTTCTTGATTTATCTGCATTCTGTCTGTGAAAAGTATATATGTAGTTAACATCCACAAGCTTATTAGCTCCTTGCCGAGATTCTATATATGGCATTATGAAGGCTAAGAAAATTTCAAAACAGCTGAAAAGTTCACAAGTACAAAACCAACTGACTTGACAAGTACAAAATGTAAAAAAAAAAAAAAAAAAAAAAAAAAACATTGAAAAGCTGTGGCGACAGTTCGAGTTGTTTGCTGGACGAACAGTAACTATCTTGAACTATGAAATTTAAAGGATGCTAGTCAATAATTAACGAGTTAAAAAGCCGGTTAAAAATAGGCATAAGTGATCATTTAAGTGGAAATATACCTGTCCTGAGTTATCCCATATATCAGTTTTCCTAGATATCAATTGTCCAGATATGAGTTGTCTGATATGAGTTTCCAGGCAATTTGTCCTGGCATCAGTTGCCCCAGAACCAATTTTCATAATTTATAAAAAATTGCTTTCGGGCTGTTGTAACATGAGCTGAAGGTTCCTAGAGTTACTGACAAACTTCCTAAACTATTCTATCTACTAACGGCAGAAATCCAAACATCACTCTGGACAATGTCTGGGGAATACTCTCTGCATTTTCCCTGTAAAAAATCCTCCTAGCTTTGTTGAGTGCCCTTTTTCTGAACCATTCCGGGTATGCTAATGTATCCAAGCTTTTATCAATGTAATTTATTTCTTTATCTATCTTACAAGGGTCACACGTTCTCATTGCCCTGAGAAATAAACCTGTTAGAACACCCATTTTTATATCATGACTGTGTTCTAACTGGTTTATTTCTCAGGGCAATGAGAACGTGTGACCCTTGTAAGATAGATAAAGAAATAAATTACATTGATAAAAGCTTTGATACATTAGCATACCCGGAATGGCCCAGAAAAAGGGCACTCAACAAAGCTAGGAGGATTTTTTACAGGGAAAATGCAGAGTACATGGAATACAGAAAACAAGAAAATAGTTTCCCTCCCTTATATGCCTAAAACGAAACAAATTACATCAAAAATTAAAGAAATTAAATATAAATTTATGTATACCTTTGACAACACCGTAAAAAACAAAGTATGTAAAAATAAATTGGAAGGAGAAGATAGTAATGCAGATGATGTAGGGGGAGTATACATAATTAATTGCAACAATTGTGGAGACAAATATGTGGGTGAAACAGGTAGGGGAATAAGGACTAGAATCCAAGAACACAGGAGGGCAGTACAACTCGACTCACAGGGGAGTGCTATAGCTAGGCATTGTTGGGAAAAGGACCATAGGATGGATTTTAAAAACAGTAGGCTTATATACAAAAGCAATAACATCAGTCATAGGAGGGTAGTGGAAGGGGCACTCATCAGACAGATTAAAGTGATAGAAGGAAACAAAGGATTTACCTCAGAAGATCCCATAAGCCGATCTTTAATATTAAAAGAAGCTAAGATCGACCCTTCTGACCTGGAGGTTAGGTCTCCTGCCCAACAGACCGATGGTGACTACTCACATACCACAAGGATTAATACCACTGACCATCAGATCAGGATATCAAACCGACAGGAGGAGATTAACAACTCTCAAGAGAATGGAAACCAGGACAGCCATCATATAAATGACAGCACAGGGAGAAGAAGTTCCAGAAGATTGCTGGGCCTTGAGCCAGCCTGACTTCCTCATCTCCTGAAAAAGGGTCACAGTTAGGACCTGAAAGTGCTCGAGATCAAAGTAATATGTAAATATTTACCAGTAAACAAGTTATACACAAGAATCTTGTGGGTTTCTCTTTCCAATAATAATAATAATAATAATAATAATAATAATAATAATAATAATAATAACATCCAATCTACAGTAAAAGGTTCACATCAAACAAACCTGGAAATACCTACTCCATTGAGTTCAAAAAGGAAAATATAAGTAAGATCACTTTCGCTTTTGAATATATAGGAAATCGCAATAGTCAAGTTCTTGATATGTTGACAAATGTATTAGAAAAGTGGTTTGGAATAGGAAAGTATCTAAATTAGTAAGAGTAAGATTTTAATCAGTGGAAAATAGATCGCTGTGTATTTCAAAAGAAGACTGAGATTGCTGCTGGCACTTGTGGCTTCGTCCTCACCCGTTTTCGTGTAGCCTACATGAGTCCTCCTGAATGTCGGGGATCAGAATACAGAAGAGTGGTTTGTATTTGTTATATAGGCAATCTTTTGAACAATTCTCTTTATATATATATATATATATATATATATATATATATATATATATATATATATATATAAACACATACATACATACATATATATATATATATATATATATATATATATATATATATATATATATATATATATATATATATATATATATATATATATATATATATGAAGATAAGAAGGCCCATAAAACACTATTTGAACGTTGCAACCATATATTTCGGGCACTAGCTTCTGTGCCCCTGTTCACTGGAAAAATATGGACAGATGAAATGTTACAAGGGTATATATACAAAGCATATATAGGTGTGGCATTAAGTCTCCGATGATATGCAGGTGACCGTTTCCTAAGAAAGAGGAGAGTAAATGGTTCCCTAGTGGTTTTCGGCCCATTAACTCCCGTTTGGCGTCGATTCTGGTGGTCTTGTGGCCTGGAACATCTTCTTCACTAGCGGTCTGAGGATTAAAGCGTCGATGTCGTCCGATTTCCAATGTCCTCCTGACAAGTTCATATTGTTGGTTTGATTGATGATAGCAGATTCCATCATCTTTCTTTTGTTTGGACAGCTACTTTTGAAAACCAGCTCCGCCCCACTCCAGTTTATGATATGTCCTGTATTTCTGATATGTAGGAAAATCCCCGAATTCTCCGAAGCGTAATGTACTGATCTTTTGTGCTCTGTTATTCTTTGCGAGAGCGATCTACCTGTCTCCCCCACGTAAATGTCATTACAATTGCTACACGGTATCTTGTAAACTCCGGCTTCTTCCCCTTTGTTATTTAAGTATACGTTAATGAGCGAACTCTCGATGGATTTGGGATAATGGAAAATGAAGGGATTGTTAGACCTGAGTTGTTCGGTGGCTTTTTGGATGTTTTTGTCGTACGGAAGCTTTATTTTGTTGTTGAAATCTATTTGTCTGTTGTGAGTGGGACCTCTATAGTATATTTTATTCGCTTTGTTAATAGCCCTCTCGATAATGTGTGGTGGATAGAGCAGTTGCGTTAGGTGTTGGCAGGTCGTGTTGAATTCTTTATCTAGGTACCCATTTGAACATATCCTAAGTCATCTGAGGAATAAGTTGCACCCTACCATGATCTTTACAAAGACGTCGTGGTAGCTTAAGAAATGAATGTAGGAAACAGTGAAGGTGGGTTTTCTATATACTGTAAATGCATATCTGTTATGTTCTCTTATGATCAGTATATCTAGGAACGGCAGTTTTCCATCCTTTTCCCATTCCGTTTTAACTTTTATGGTCGGAACTAGCAAGTTTAGCCTATTAAAAAATTCATTAAAGTCTCCCCAGCTATTGTCCCAGAAAGTACAGATATCATCTACGTATCTAAGCCAGATCATATTACGGGGTTTGATAGATGACAAAATTTCTGTTTCGAAATATTCCATGTACAAGTTTGCTAAAAGAGGTGATAGGGGACTGCCCATGCTACAGCCAAATGTTTGTTTGTAAAAATTACCATTGAAAGAGAACACGTTGTTAGTTACACAAAGGTTGATAAGTTTGAGAGTTTTATCTATGTCAAGAGGAAAATGGACTTCATATGGTTGTAACTTCCTCTTTAAGAAAGACAACACGTCGGCGATCGGGACTTTCGTAAATAATGACTCGACGTCGAGGCTGAGCAATTTGATGTTATTTGAGGGGATGTTTAAACTATTAAATTTTTTGCTGTAGCATGAGTGAGTGAGCGATTGTAATGTCCTCCTGAACTGCAAGTAAAAAAAAAAATACGGAAACACCCGAGGGAGAAAGTAAAATGCATCAGGGAGTCTATATCTGGCGCATCTGCAGAAGGGTTCGGCAAGAAATTGAAGAAGGACTTGGAAACGTGGATATCAACAAGGCATAAATACTGGCGCATGGACTAAGATACATTTGTGTATATTTTCTGTTTATTTATTTTTTCAAGCATTTCCAACGAAAATTTTGCCTTTTCATCTATTCAATTTTAATTATTCCATTTTTCATACAAGAAGGTAAAAAGCAATAAAATAGACTATATATATATATATATATATATATATATATATATATATATATATATATATATATATATATATATATATATATATATATATATATATATATATATATATATATATATATATATATTCATGCTTCGAGTTTAAATACTCTAGAAACAAAGGAATGTGCGTGGGAGATCTGAAAATTAAAAAAGTGTCATCTACATAGCGTCTATATAAAAGTGGTTTGAAAGATGCCGGACATTCGTTCAACCACCTAACCTCATGATATGCAAGAAAGGCATTAGCTAACGTTGGACCCAGTGGATTTCCCATGGCAACCCCATCCTTCTGCTTATAAACCTTTTCATTGAAGATGAAAAAGCAATCGGTTGCTGCTAGAGATAAAAGTTTATGAAGTTGAGTTTTTGTAAAATATAGAATTTTATCAGAATCACTGTATAAATTATTAATGCAAATGTCAATGGTTTCAACTAAAGGTATATTCGTGAACAGTGACTTCACATCAAAGCTTGCCATAACACAATTATCGAAACTTTTACTCCCTATCTCTTTAACAAAAGTAAATGTATCTTTAACCGTGTACTCATTAATTGTTATAGGAGCAAGAATGGGCACCAGGTACTTGGAAAGTTTGTAGTTGAAGGTACCTATAGCTGACATGATGGGTCGTATGGGACACCCAGTTTTATGCACCTTTGGCAAACCATATAATATTCCTGGTCTGGAACCTGTTGTATAAAGATCCGAATAAACACCATCATCAATGGAATTTTCTGATTTCAGTTTTCTCAAGAATCTGTTAATCTTATCCTCCTTGTTCAAAATGGTTAGGAGGACATCATCTCGAACTCTTTCAAACTTGGTATGGTCATTCAAAACCTCATTTACTTTAGAAATATAATCGGTCTTGTTAAGAACAACAACACCGTTACCCTTGTCTGGTTTGGTAATGACTATGGATTTGTCTTTTGCTAAGTGCCTTATTGTGTCATACTCTTCTCTGGATATATTATGTATAAAACTGTCTTTTTTACAATAGAAAGAAGAAAATGCCAAATGTTTCAGAGAATTCTTGAAAAAACCAAAACCTTTATCATGTTTGTCATAGAAATCAAATTTCAAAATATTTTTGAAAAACATTTCAAAAGTACAAAAGTGATTGATAAAATCAGGTCTACCGTAAGTAAAACAAACTTCATTCCTTTACTTAACACTTTCTTTTCAATATCAGAGAAGACTTTACTGGAGTAATTAAATAACACTTTATCATGCGGGACACCATCATCACTCACAAAGCCTAGTTTACGTAATTTATTTTGTTGTGTAAAGCTCACTCGCGATTTGGTAGCACCATTCTTACGCTCAATAAGACTCCGAAGGTGGTTAAAGTCAATCCAAGACACTGCATTCCGTAGTTGAGTAGTCAGGTCGTTCATTCTCGATGACAGAACCTGCAACTGCCGTCGTTTAGATGATTCTTCCCTGCGTAAGAACTGGCGCTGGCAATTACGATAAAGACGAGTTCGATGTAAGAAGCGGTCGAAGAGTTTGAAGTGAAGGAAATCAGGAATAAGATCTTGCTGGAGACAGGAAGACAAAAATTCGATATCGCACTTCATTTTCCTAATTTTATAATCAAGGCGTTCCACCGCCCTATACTGCTTAAGAACTGGCTCTCCATATCGTTGTCTCAATACAGATGCAACAGAAGAATTCCGTGGAAAGCGGAGTCGAATAAGGAATAGGTAGACCAGTACTTGAGGAAACATTCTTTATTGCGACTAGTTTCGAGGTTCTAACACACCCCATCATCAGGCATCTAAAATAACAAATAAATACAATGAAAGAAAAAAACACTCATTAAAATGAAATAAAATTAAACATCAGAACTAACTACCAAGAATTAAAATTGAACAGTACCGTTTAACCTATAGCAAGAGGCAAGAGAGGAATACAAGGCAAATACAAAGATAGTTACAGAAGATAGACACAGAATTAAAAACAAAGCAACTCAACTGACCGTTCATTATTACAGAGTGATGGTTTTTCTTTGATGGTATATAATGTTTCAATTGTGGTTAGCTCCACATCACTAGAACGACTGGCTAATATAGAAAAAGAATCTATACTCAGAGGATGGTCATGCTGATGGCAGTGCTCACGAATGGCACTAAATGCTTGTTTGTTAAGTGGCCTGTTTGTTCTAATTGATCGGCCTATATATATATATATATATATATATATATATATATATATATATATATATATATATATATATATATATATATATATATATATATATATATATATATATATATATATATATGTATATATATATATATATATATATATATATAGAGAGAGAGAGAGAGAGAGAGAGAGAGAGAGAGAGAGAGAGAGAGAGAGAGAGAGAGAGAGAGAGAGAGAGAGAGAGAGAGAAATATAAGTTTGTTTGCATTTCCTTAACGCTACAATCATCACATATAGGAAGAAGAGAAATAAAGAATCGGAGACAAACATGTAAAAACGAAGAGGGATGGCATTAGCAAGGGGAAGGAACCACCATTCCTTGGAAGAAAATGTCTCTCAGGAAATCCTTTGAGCTTCTCCTTCACACTGCTACCTAAACAAGCAGATTTTTCTGTTTACTGATACATCATTATCCATTTTTTTGTGTGCATTGGTTTTCGTGTATTTACTTTTGTATATTTATTCAGATAATAGATCTATGAAACTGCCTACGATTATCTGAGACTGCAGGCCAGGGTATTATTAGAGCCTCGTCAAGACCCATAATTATGGGCGGCAACCCATTGCGCCCTATAATTACCCAAGTTATTTGCTCTCCACCTTACGAAATAGCCAAGACTGAATAAGATCATCACTCCCAACAGCCCCACTGGGTATTCGGTGGCTCCTCCAGTAGAGTTCATCGACATTTCGAAAGGTACGTCTCCGAGCTCTTCTTTGGCATCGATGAACGTTAAAGTCTATTCAGGAGAATCTATCACTCGGGTGCCACGCCCCTTGACATACCAGATGTCCTTCGACGTCTTCTCAAAATCAGCACCAAGAAGGGCCCCTTCGTCTCGTATAGGGGCGACATCTTTCGACAGGTAGATGGTGTCGCCTTGGGAACCCCCTTGCGTCCTATTTGCTAATACTACGTGGCAGATGTCGGGGAGGAACATTCCATTTCAATCCGAAACCGAAGATATATGTCTGATATATAGACATCTTCATTGCCATCGGTAGTGACAAAGAAGCCACGCGCCTACAGTATGCCTTGAAGAGGAACTCTAGCCTAAACTTCGCTCTTGTATATAGTGTCGAAGGCTGCCTGGAATTCAGACACCAAGAGAAGAACCTTATTCTGGAGGGTTGCTGGAACAGTAAAACTCAGTTAATTTTTTTTTTTTTTGGACTCATTTCTCTTCTAACATACAAACTAAATAAATGACAGCTCTTGGGGAAAGCGTCATATGTACACATTACCAAGAGAAGCTGAATGTACGTTGACTATATAATTATAAAAATGGAAATTAGTATAGAGAGATCTGTTTTTCAGTGAAACTTTTCAGGAAGTATCAGGGGATAAACAGTTTAGGTCAGCAACTGATTTCAAATCAATTTTTTTTTATGGAATGTTTTTCCTTAAAAACAAAAAGATATAATCTTTCGCTATCTTCTGCTGGTGTTTAATCCACTGGTTCTTTCTCCATTTATTCACCTCTCCCTCCTCATTCGTCTGCTCTGTTTCCTTCATCGAATGCATTTTGTCATTTCTTGTGCCTATAAAATTCATGTGATCAATTTTTTTTTTAACGTTTTTGGAGATTTAACTTGTGTTTGTCACAAGATAAAAATGCTTTTAGTTACAAATGATAGCTGAAATATTTTGGAACTTAACAGTACTATACATAACTTTCCTCAAATATACGTTGTAAGCCAAACTAAGACTTGGTTTATTATAGCTCGGGATTACAAACAAATCGTTACGAGAACTCATTACGCAAAAGTTCCCACTTGATTTCTGTTATTAAGACGAAGAGAGTTCATTGTGGACAGACTTTGCTGGGAGGCTCTTTCCTAAGCACCCTTTTATCTAGTCATTTTAAGGCCGCCTCTAACGTTCAGTTATGCCTCTGCAATTATGCCTTCACAGTCGGCCTGTGCAGGCAAATCTTCACCACCAACGATACAGTCTTTTCCCTCAGTCCTCCGTAGCAGCCATGGCGTCAACACACGATGCTCTGGCTGTAACTGACTTGGTGATATCATTAAAAAAAAAGTCATAAACGTCAAGGAAGACGTCTAGTGAAAGACTGGTTGAAAAAACTAATTCAATACTCCCATGTGAATTTGTTAAATGAGTTTATATTTGGCCCCAGGGACTTTCATAATGTTTATTGAATATTTCATGAATGAAAGAGGAGTTCCATGGCAAGATAACTGTGTCATCCTAAGGGCAACTTTCTTATAATGTGTTACAACGAGTGAACATCCATAGTATATATACTGCAGTTCCTTTGTTTCATTTGTGTGTCTATTAGTCTAATTTCATTATAAAACTGGCGTACTTGGGATGCGAGCAATGAATAAACAGTCATATAGTATAGTATTGTTTTGTTTTTTCATCAGAAAGTAGAATATTATTTTGTTCTCATTTTAAAAGTGAATTACATACATGGTGCATAATCATGAGTCGACGCATCATGCTATGAGTTTGTTTGCAATCTTCCCGTATTGCATGCAGATTGTGAGATTTGGAATACATACTTGCCATTACAGTCCCAGCAGACGGCCTTTTATTCAGTTCGAAGCTACAAAAGTTGGTTTGAACTCCCAAAATCCAATAGACTACATTTTATGCAATTTCAAGTAAAATTTATTTCTTTAAAAAAAAAACAAATTCCTATTATTTTCAAGAATCAGTTTTCTTGCTACACTGCAGTATTGCAAGCCTATTTTAATAAAAGCTAATTACGCCTGCATGCAAGCCATTTAATGCCCTGTAGACTGCATTTTATCCAGTTTCTAAGTAAAGCTGGTTTGTCCCCATACAACATCCTGGATCTATCTCAACTATGTTGACGAATTTTTCGTTGTTTTCAACTCTGACGTGTTGCAAACAAATGGCGAAATATTGTAACTTTGCGCTCGTTCATTATTAGAAGTCCGCCATATTATCGTGTTGGAAGGTAAGAATATTTTGCGCCCTGTACAGTCCCGAGGCTATATATAACCTTGCTATCTGGCGAATTCTCCGTTGCACCATATTATTAGAACATTGCACATTGCACCTCCATCTGAGACATTGCAATGAGCGTGGATATTTGCTGTTCTTTATAAGAGCCTTCTGAGAAATTAGTTCTAAAATAAAATGATTGCATCTCATTTCCATTACCTTCTGTTGTAAGGTAATGAAAGATACGGGTCTAAATAGCATATTTGTCCACTTGTCTTGATTAAATTTCATATAGCCTAAATGAATAATAACTGTAATGGTCATGTGATTATAGGAAGTTATTACGTGTTCAAAGGCTATATAAGGTTTCAATATGAGTTTAGTTTTAGCTGCCTATCTAAGGGGACGAAAACTGAGATTCTTCCAATCATTATCAAATGATATTGCACCTAAATTATTAATGAAAATGTGAATTTTTTTTTTTTGCCTTCAACTCTCCATACACTCTAATGCGGCCACGTGGTCGCCATGCGGTCCTTTCTCCACGGAACACTTTACAATATTTTAAACGATAAGCAAGTTGTTAGCGCCATCTGTTGGCCACTGAAGGAAATCAAAGCAAATATACCAACTGCATTTTCAATGAAGGGCGTGAAATCCAGCTAAATTATATTTGAGACAAGCTTTCTCTCATTATATAATATTATGTTTGTGTTAAGATAGCTAAATACAGTATCAACTGGGAATAAATCATTCATAAAAAAAGGAAAAATGACTCAGAAATCATCATCAACAGCGAAAATGACTTAGTTCGTCATAGACGATATGAAGATCCAGACATACCAACATAGTAAGATTTAACATTGTATTATGAACAAGAATATTACAGTTCTCAGCATGAGATATAATTGAATATAAAGCGATTTATATGTAATTCAGATTTCTGAACCTCCTGCAGACCACTTTGAAATAATACAATATCTTAATTCACCAGCTTTAAAAGCCGTACAGATTGGTAGTTCCGACAACTCTGTAGTTACTGTTCGCAGACGTAATGATCGTGGCATGTTTTACACCGACTAAATGCAAGCAGGAAACAAATTCATACCTTTAACAGTTTGTATTTTTGGCGGGTGGTGGAGGTGAGGGGCGAATCCTGCGATAATAAACATAAGTAGAAGAAGGAATGAAGCTTCATTACTTACATACTTAAAAATCCTTTAAAATTAACAAATCATATTGTTAGAGTTGAAGGTATACATTATTGCCAATATATTCATAATAAACAGATTATATACAGATTCTTCCTCAGCTCATCTGTTGAAACTGATGAATTTTTGCTTCATCATTTTATAATACCAAAATATCTAAGAACCATTAGGCAATGTATAAGCTTGGAAGGACTACAGCATAGTTGTAAGGAGAATATGAATCTGCACAGAGAGGTTGAAATGTAGCATATGATGACAGCAACACATATTGGAATAATATATCCTATTTTACACAAACTGCACCAAAATTAAAATATTTTCAACTTGAAAATAACTATAATCAATAATAATTTCGTTCTGAAGAAATTCATTGATATTACTGACGGTAAACTTTACTTTTACTCACCACAATTACTGAGAATTATCGTTCGTTGATTCGACATTATGAAGAGGATTAAGGCATCAATGCTTTGATTAAGGGAGCCTATTGGCATAAATCAGCAATATTCTACAACTTCGAATGCATTTAATGTTAGTCATATGCTGGCCAATAAACTGAATTTTATCAGTTCGTAAGGAGAATCAATTAGGCCTACGAACAAATCCTTGGGCTATAGTTTTGCCTTCTGGCGAATCTTCGTTTGATCGCAACACTGCCGTATTGCAAGGAAACTGCGGCCTGTTGCAATTTCGTTGGCATATTATTCATTAGAAACCAAACAGACTGCGGTTTGTCCAGTATGGAGGAAAAGCTGGTTTGTTCAACGCAAAATCCTTAAGTCTTATATACTTACCATTTTGGCGGATTTGGCCTGGCATGCAAGGACATTAAAATATGTTGCAAATCCTCTTGTGTTTTCGTAATCAGAATGTCAATATATTGCATTTTATTCAGTTCGAAGAAAAGTTTGTTTACCTTGGAAAAAAACTTCCCAAGGCTATAGCCTTGCTATTTTGGAAAAGTGTGCCTTGCTTGAAACATTCTTATTGCAAGGAAATTGCAATAGATTGCGACTTCATATGCATATGCAACATTAGAATATTAGACTGCATTTTATAAAAAAAAAAAAAAGGAATTGTTGGTGTGCTCCGAGAATACATCATAATGAGGCTGCTACTTAGCAGTTTTTATTGCTTGCAACATTTATTCCAGTCTGAAGGAGAAATAATTTTGGGCCGTAAAAAAATTTCCAGCCTTGGTATATCATATTGATGATTTATGCCAGGTTTACAACATTGCAATAATGTAAGCAAGTTGCAATCAATGCAATTTCGACAAATTTTTGCATAACAGACAAATCGCTTTCCCTTTCTTTAGTCTGAAGCAAAGGCTGGTTCGTTCTCCAAAAACTTCCTCATTGTCTTGCTATTTTGTGTTATGAGTTTTTTTGCAATCTTCCCGTATTGCAAGCATATTGCAATATAATATGATTTCGGATGAATTTTTCTCATTAGAGTCCCAGCAGACTGCCTTTGATTCAGTTCGAAGCTTCAAAAGTTGGTTTAGAACTCCCAAAATCCAATAGACTACATTTTATCCAGTTTCAAGTCAAATTTGTTAGCTCCTATAAAAAAACATAAAGCTATCTTAGCTTGCAGATTTAAAGTATTGCAAACTCATACTGATAAAAGTTAATTATGCATGCATGCAAGCCATTTAGGTCCAGTAGACTGCATTTTATCCAGTTTCAAAGTAAAGCTGTTTTGCTCACAGAAAAAAAAAACTATAGCTATTTCCCAGATATGCTGACGAATTTTTTCTTGCTTTCAACATTGTCGTATTGCAAGCAAATTGGATAATATTGTAACTTACTACAAGTCGGTCATTAGAAGCCCAGTGACCAACATTTCACCCAGTTAGAAGGAAAGATTGCTTCGCTTTTTTCGACGAATTTTGCATTCATTGCAACATTATCGTATTACCCCAACTATTATAATGCTGCACACTTGCACCTCTGTCTGGGACACTGCAATGAGTGCGGCTATTTTTTTGTTCTTTATAATAGCCTTCTGCGAAGGTAATTCTGGATTCAAATGATTGCATGACCTGTTCATGACTTTATGTAATTTAATGATTCGGGTCTAAAAACAGTATTTGTCTAATAGTCTTGACTTAGTTTCATATGAATGAAACTAAACTGTAATGGTCATGTGATTATATGAAGTTATTATGTGTTCAAGGGTTATATTACGCTTCAGTTTGAGTTCAGTTTCAGCCTTCTAACTAAACCAACGATAATTGGGAATTTTCCACTAATTATCTTATGAAATTGTATCAAAATGATTAATTAATGAAATCGTACTTTAATTATGTCTTCAATTCTTCGTATACTCTAGGGCGGCCACGTGGTCACCATGCGGTCCTTTCTCCACAGAACAATTTTAATTTTTTACTATAAGCAAGTCGCTACCGCCATCTATTGGCCACCTAAGAGAATCAGCGCAAGTGGACAAATGCATTTTCAAAGATGGGTGAGGAAATTAGTTAGATTATTCTTATTCCCATTTTTTCTCGTAATTTAAAATGATGATTCTACTGGGATATCTAAATTCAACTTCAACTGGAAATGAGTATTTCATGTAAAGGAAAATGACCCAAAATTCGACCTAAGGGAACATGATAAAAATCAAATTGCCTACAGTCCTCCCCCAGAGCGAAAATGCCACCGCCCGTCATAGACGATATGAAGATCCAGTCATACCAACAAAATGAAATGCAACATCGTATTTTGGACAAGAACACTGCAGTTCTGTGCATAAGATGATCGAATCAAAACTGATTTACTCCAACTGGGGTTTCTGGACTTGCTACAGACTGCGTGAGATAACAAAAACTATCCTTAATTCATCTGCTTTAAAAGCTATATGGATTGGCAGTTCCGACAGTCCGGGCATACAAACAAAATGAAATGCTAAATCGTATTTTGGACAAGAACACTGCAGTTCTGAGCATAAAATAATCTAATAAAAAGCAACTTTTTAAAATTTAGGTTTCTGATATTACTGCAAGCTACGTGAAATACCAAACTATCTTTGATTCACTTGCTTTAAAGGCTGTATAAGAGATTGGCAGTTCCGATAACCCTTCTGCCACTGTTCGATGACATGAAGGTCCTGGCATGTTTTACTCTGAGCAAATACATGCAGGATACAAATACATACTTGTAACGATTTATTTTTTCATGATATTCTTCGAAAATAGACATACTCAATATTATTCAAGAATAGCAAGCTATAGCTAAAATGTTTAAGATATGTTATGAATATTCATCATAGAATGTAGAAATAGATGCACAAATAATCATCATTTTATTTTACCACATTATCTAAAAAGTATTGGGCAACGCTAAAGCTAAGAAGGACTATTAAGGTAATATAAATAGGAATTGTCGATGAACGGATGAAGTATAGCCTATGCCGACTGAAACATATTATTATTATTATTATTATTATTATTATTATTATTATTATTATTATTATTATTATTATTATTATTATTATTATTATTATTGTTCAGAAGATGAACCCTACCTATTCATATGGAACAAGCCCACAGGGGCCACTGACTTGATATTTAAGAAGCTTCCAAAGAATATCGAGGTGTTCATTAGTAAGTAAGAGGATGTAAAGGGAAATACAGAAAAGATCTCACTTATTAAAAAGCAGGAATAAGTTAATAAATTAATAAACAGATTAAAATATATTAAAATGCAGGGAGAATAGCATTACGGTAGTAGTTCATTGTATCTTTGCTTGAACTTTCGAAGTTCCATAAAAAAAAGGAAACTCATTCAACAGCAATGTAATTCATCGCCGAGATTAATAAATCTTAAATGGTGATGTTATAGTTTTGGAATTTCCTGGAATAAACAGTTCCCTCACGATTCAGAATTTAATTGACGAATGGGGCGGTGACTGATGTCTCGTCCGTACTTAGGACACCTTAACAGGGATAATGGATTTGTGTGCATAATTGTGTAATCTAGAAACAGGCTTCAGAAAGCAAAGAAAGAAGAATTCCTATATTTTGCTGGTGAACAAATGAACTAAAAGAGGAGACTTAGCAGCAATAAGAATACTGGAGTCTGGAATTTCGGATTGTTCCTTGGACTGCATTAAACATTTATTAGTTTAAATAAATGGCCCATTTGGAATGAAGTAGTTGCTGAATGGGAAATGAAAGTATTTCAAAATCCTTCTGAAGCAAACAGCTGTATATTTTTCAAAACCTGAGCAAGCATATCAGCGCATTATTTGCTCCTGTTAATTTCATAGAAATCTTTATCTACAACAACATCGTAATAACATTTCTGAGGCATTTACAAGAATATGATTCATTTATAAAGTAAAGTTTTAAAAATTCCCTCCGTTCCTTACTCACCCAAGGTAACGTTTGGTACAACCCATGATGTTTGAATGCGGACAAGTGTTGACTGGGGCTAATTGGGGTTGACTGGGGTTGGCGACTTTTGTTCCTTATCTGGGGCGGGGGAGGGCGGTTGTGGATCAGTTGCACAAGTCTAACATTTCTGATGCCATCGATGACTTCGGCATCTTCGTGTTCTTTTTTTACCAGCAACCACAGACACACTTAGAATAATGAGTAGGAAAAGTTCCCTATGACAACCAGCCTTATTTACAATCTGAGTATGCTAACAGGAATCTGTTTTGACAGCTTTGACTCTTCCTCATCATGAGCAATCAGCATCTTTAAAATCACAAGGCATTAATTTATTCAGGTTACCCACATAATGGTGTCCTGGGATACATTTCATAAAGGCGACTTTTAGAGAGAACTCTTAAGTTTCAAGAGCTAAGTACAGAAAAAGCAAAGAACTCATTCTCAGTAAGGACAGTCTAGCAGTTTCACAAAATACTCGGTTGTTATCTGAGCTAGTCCATAAATGGACTAATTCACAGAAAACTTAAATAATAATAAACTACATGTTTTGTACTCTGACAGTACAACACTCAGCAACATTTCCAAGTTGTCTGCGGGTAATCATTAGTATGGAAATCCATCTAACAAATTCCATTTTATAGCCTCCACACTTGTGACTCAATTTGGAGGTGAAAAGAGGAAGGGGAAACTTTGGGCAGAAATTCCATCGTCGTTTCTGAATTCGGAATTCGTATAGAAATAGGAAAGGTATGAGTCCGCATTCCTAATTTTCTGGTGTAAAGTACAAAGGAAAACAAATTCATATTCAAAATCCTTTGTGATATCATTGTGGTAAAGGGAATATTACTAAAATAAAGAAATCATGGATGGGTCCAAGGTATATTTTAGAGGTGTGGGTTATTGTTATGTGCTTGGCGCTGGAAATCGAGATTAGAAATAAGCTTAGATATAGTTTTCATTCGGTTCCCACTTCTTCGTTGTATACTTCAGGTGTATACTGTGGCTGTTAGAATTTTATGGAAGATCTTGAACAAGAATAAGTGAATACAAAATAAATATTGTAGAAGACATATAAGAGAATATTATAATGATTATTTTGTTCATTTAGTTTTAATTTGAATTTACTGATTTATTCTTCTTTTTGCTTATATGTTCAGCACTGTTTTCTTGTGTCGGACACTTTATGTACTCTGGCATCCGTCACTTATCAGGAGACATACGCAATATGTGGATGTTCAGTTACCATGCTTGCAAGCAAGACGATACACTTTACAAAAAAAAAAAAAAAAAAAAAAAAAAAAAACAGGAGAAAGGACTCTTTCATTAACATGAAAGGCAATTGGAATCAGTCAAATATATAGGTCTCTCACACACCATTTTAATTTTTTCCTTGAAAAAAATGACCTCATTTATAAATGTTTGTATAATGAACGTATGGCCAAGAATAACTGACAAGAATGCAAGGACTGTCAACAGTTGTTTTTTTAACTCTTTCATCACGATATATTCGTAATTATTTCTATAGTAAAACTCCGGCCTCATCTATAGACTGCATATCAAGGGCCGTTTTGCACCGGATGGGATGCTAAGCGCGCTATGCTATGCTATGGAGCCATGCTAGCTATAGGCTACTTACTATGCGTGTATTCACAGACATTCATTGCTTTCGGTGTGAACGCACGCATAGTGAGTATAGCATAGTGAGTATAGCAGTTCCTTTCATTATGGATAGTCTTAATGAAGTCGTTTCAATTCATCCATAAAGTCAGTTTGATAAAACCCACTTGGTTTCCACACAGTTCAAACAGTAAATGGATATCTTCAAACATTTACTTGTTTTTGTAATCAAACCTGTCATATTTGCGTTATACTTATATGCACTCATCTGGCATATACACACAAATTTATGCCCATCTAAATTAACTTTACATAAACCAGATATCCAGTACGTTTTGTTAATAAACAAGACGAAAGTCAATTACTTATTAATTTCCTTATTTCATTACTTTTAAATTTTGTTCATAATCATTTCGTGATTCTAATATAATAACAATAGTTTAACCTAACCGGGTTGATTTCTCAAATCAAAATGTCCAGGGAGCAGGAGGTGGGAAAATCTGCTGCGAGACCCAAGGCGCATGAGCAAGGCGAGCTACGTCCACAAAAATCGCGCGGCCGGCAATCTTGGAAGCTACGAACGCTATGTGGCAGACATCGGTAGCATAACTTCGCACCCGGTGTGAATGGCCTCGCTTGAAACAATGCCAGCAATTAGAATCCACGTGCCACAGCATGGCTACCATAGCGTGGCGCCCTTAGCATCGCACCCGGTGTGAAACGGCCCTATGGTAAGTGTGGATTTTACAGAAGTGGCTTATGCGCCAAACAAAGGAATTAAGAGCTCAGTGCAGTACAATCACACGATGTATAATTATAGCAGTTGAGATTTTGAATTAAATATTTTTCTTCCGTGTATCCTGGAACTGAGAGGCCGTGACTTTCACGTTTAGGAATCCTGCAGGAATGAGTTTGTTTGCTCATGAAAAATAAAGTTTTAACTTTCCATGAGAAATCAAAATACAAAATAATTCTGGAAAATAAGCTTTTGAAATTTTCTTTCAATGGCCTGTTGGATTGATTTTCTCAATCTTAATAAAATGGAGTATTCTTTTTAAGTTTTTCTAATTACTAAACTTCAGTTAAAATGTTTAAGATATGTTATGAATATTCATCATAAACAGATCAAATACAGAGGCTTCCCAATTCAACTGTAGAAATCGATGTGCAAAGGATTCATCATTTTATGACTCCAAATTAAGGTATCACAAAATGCTTAAGGTAGGAAGAACTTTTGTGGTAATATGAATAGGAACGTTCTGTCAATGAACGGATGAAGTACAGTCTATGATAAGCAAACATGTTGAAATAATACATTTTTCCAAGCAAATTACATTAAGATATAAACATTTCCAGCTTGAAAATACCTGTAACTTAATAATAATTTGATTCTGAAAGAGTCGACTGATAATATTAATGGTAAACTATTTTTATTCTTCATGATTACTGAGAAATACCATTCATTAATTTGACATCATTTTGATGATTAAGACAAAACTGCTTTGACTGTGGGAGCGTTAAGCTATAAATCAGTAATATTATGAAATTTCGACTACAATGTATATTCGTCATTGGCGGGTCAAAAAGCTGCGTTTTATCCAGCTCAAAAGCAAAATCAATTTAGCTTAGGCTATTGCTTTGCTTTCTGACGAATCTTAGTCTGACTGCAAAATAGCCATATTGCAAGGAAATTTCGAAATAATGCAGTTTCGTAGGCATATTAATTATCCAGTCTGAAGGAAAAGTTGGTTGTTCGACGAAAAATCCTTAGTCAATATCCTTGCCATTCTTGCGAATTTTGCCTGGCTTGCAACATTGCCGTAATGCAAGGGTATTTCATATATAGGAATTTCTGTTGTATATTCGTGATTAGAAGGTCAATATACTGCTTTTTATCAAGCTTGAAGCTAAAGTTTCTTTGTCAAGAGAAAAGTTCCAAGGCTTGCCGTTTTGGTGAATATTCTCCTGCTGGAAACATTCCTCATTTCAAGGATAATGCAATATATATTGCAGCTTTCCGTGCATAGGAGAACATTAGACTACATTTTATTCCAAAAAGGAATGGTTGGGTTGCTCCCAGAAAGCAGCATTATAAGGTTGCTACCTTGAATATATTTAATTACTTGCAACATTGCCGTATTTCAAGGATATTGAAACATATTGCAAACTTCCATGCATGTTTGTCATTAGAAGAACACTCATTTGTACATTATCCAGTTTGAAGGAAAAGTCGTTGTGGCCCCTAAAAAATTGCCAAAGGCTACACCCTTAGTATTTTGATTAATTTTGCCGGTCATGCAACACTGCAATAAGTAAGCAAGTTGCAATATACTGCAATTTCGACTGCATTTTCGGCATAACAGACAAATTCTTTTCCTTTCTTTAGTCTGAAGCTAAAGTGTTCATTCCCCAAAAACACCCTAATTGACTTGCTGTTTTGTATGTTATGAGTTTGTTTGCAACCTTCCGTATTGCATGCCAATTGCAATATTTTGAGATTTCGAATACATATTTGCCATTAGAGTCCCAGTGAGACTACCTTTCATTCAGTTCGAAGCTTCATAAGTTGGGTTTGAACTCCCAAAATCCAACAGACTACATTTTCTGAAATTTCAAGTAAATTTTGTTTATTCCTTAAAAAAAATTCCTGTTATTTTCACGAATTTATGCTTTCTTGCTATATTGCAGTATTGCAAACCTATTTTTATACAAGCGAATTATGCATGCATGCAAGTCATTTAAGGACCAGTAGACTGCATTTCATCCAGTTTCAAAGTAAAGCTGTTTTGCTCCGAGAAAAAATCCTGGAACTATCCCAGCTATGTTGACGAATTTTTCCTTGTTTTCAACATTGTCGTATTGCAAACAAATGCGAAATGTTGTAATTTTGCGCGCATTCATTATCAGAAGTCCAGTAAACATCATATTGTAGTGTTAGAAGGTGAGACTATTTTGTTCCTTGTACAGTTTCTGAGGCTATATATAACTTTGCTACTTTGAAGAATTTTAGTTGCTTGCAACATTACCGTACTGCCCCTATTGTTAGCACATTGCATCTCCATCTGGGACACTGCAACGAGTGTGGCTATTTGTTGTTCTTTATAAGAACCTTCTCAGAAAGTAGCTCTGAAATGAAATGAATGCATGTCATTTTCAAACCTGTTGTAAAATATCGTTTTTTTTTTATAATCTATCTACATACAATGTTTACAATAGTTCGTTATAATGAAATTAGCATGACTTGGTTCTACTAAATATAAATTATAGTACCATAATGAATTATGTTCTTCCAAAAAATTCCCGAAGGTTTTCGTAATCTTATTAGCTTTATCAAAAAATATCGTATTTGTCCATTTGTCATGGTTAAGTTTCATATAAATGAAACTTAAATATAATGGTCATGTGACTCCAGGAAGTTATTGTGTTCAAAGGCTATATTACGTTTCAATATGAGTTTAGTTTTAGCCTCCTGTCTAAGGGGACGATAACTGGTACCCTTATATATATTTGTGTTGAGGTAACACAATATAGCACCAACTGGGAATAAATAGTTCATAAAAAGAAAAAATGAGGAGAAAATCATCACCAAAAGCGAAGATGACGACGCACGTCATAGACGATATGAAGATCCAGACATACCAACATAATAAGATTCAACATCGTATTTTGAACAAGAATATTGCAGTTCTCAGCATGAGATGAATGAATAAAAAGCAATTTATTTGCAATTCAGATCTCTGAACTTACTACAGAACAAGTGACATAATAACATATCTTTTATTCACCAACTTTCAAAGCCATATAGATTGGCAGTTCAGACAGCTCTGCAGTTATGTTCGTAGACGTAAAGATCGTGGCATGTTTTACCTAGACTGAAAACATTCAGGAAACAAATTCATACCTTTTACAATTTGTATTTTTGGTGGGTGGTGGAGCCAGGGGCGAATCCTGCGATAATAAACATATAAGTAGATGAAGGAATGAGGCATCGTTATTTAAGTACTTGAAAATCCTTTAAGATTAACAAACTATATTGTTAGAGTTGAAGATATATATTTCCAATATTCATCACAAACAGACCATATACAGATTCTTCAACTCATCTGTTGAAACTGATGAATTTTTGCATCATCATTTTATAATACCAAAATATCTAAGAACCATCAGGCAATGTATAAGCTTGGAAGGACTACAGCTGCAATGAAGATATGAATTTGCACAGAGCGGTTGAAATGTAGCATATGATGACAGCAACACACATTGGAATGATATATCCTATTTTACACAAATTTCACCAAAATTAAAATATTTTCAACTTAAAAATAACCATAACTCAACATTAATTTCATTCTGAAAGAGTTCATTGATATTATTGACGGCAAACTTTTTTACTCTCCATAATTACTGAGAATTATTGTTCACTAATTCGACATAATGCAATGTATATTCGTCACTGGCGGGCCAATAAACTGAATTTTATCCAGTTCGTAAGGAGAATCAATTAGGCTTAAGAACAAATCCTTAGGCTATACAGTAGTTTTGCTTTGTGGCGAATCTTGGTTTGATTGTAGCATTGCCGTATTGTAAGGAAACTGCAGCCTGTGCCTCAAGTCTATATCCTTAACATTCTGGTGAATTTTGCCTGGCTTGCAGCATTGCAGAATTGCAAGCGCATTAAATTATGTTGAAAATTCTCACGTGTTTCGTGATCAGAATGTCAATATATTGCATTTTATATAGTTCGAAGAAAAGTTTGTTTACCAATAGAAAAAATCCCAAGGCTATTTTGGCAAAGTGTGCCTTGCTTGAAACATGCTTATTGCAAGGAAATTGCAATAGAATGCAACTTCATATGCATATTCGATATTAGGAGAACATCAGACTACATTGTACTAGAAAAAGGAATGGTTGGTTTGCTCCGAGAAAACGTCATAATAAGGTCACTACTTTGCATTGTTTATTGCTTGCAACATTGCTGTACTGCAAGGATACTGAAACAAATTGCAAACTTCCATGCATATTCGTCATTAGAGGAACATTAATTTATATAGAAGCCAGGCTTGCATTATCGTAATAATGTAAGCAAGTTGCAGTTCATGCAATTTCGGCCGCATTTTCTGCATAACTGACAAATCACTTTCCCTTTCTCTATAGTTTGAAGCAAAAGGGTTCGTTCCCCAAAAACCTCCTCATTGTCTTGCTATTTTGTATGCTATGAGTTTGTTTGCAACCTTCCCGTATTGCAAGCAAATTGCAATATATTGTGATTTCGAATGAATATTTGTCATTAGAATCCCAGAAGACTGCCTTTTATTCAGTTCGAAGCTCCAAAAGTTAGTTTTGAACTCCCAAAATCCAATAGGTCACATTTCATCCAATTTCAAGTCAAATTTGTTAGCTCATACAAAAAAAAAAAAACATAAGGCTATAGACCTGTTATTTTCATGAATTTATCTTTGCTTGAAACATTCCAGAATTGCAAATTCATTTGATAAAAGCTAATTATGCATGCATGCAAGCCATTTAAGTCCCAGTAGACTGCATTTTATGCAGTTTCAAACTAAAGCCGTTTTGTTCCCCGAAAAAAAATATCCTAGAGCTATTTTCCTGCTATGTTGACGAATTCTTCCTTGCTTTCAACATTGTCGTATTGCAAGCAAATTGCAGGATATTGTGACTTACTACAAATCGGTCATTTGAAGCCCAATGATCAACATTTCACCCAATTAGAAGGAAAGATTGCTTCGCTTTTTTTCGACGAATCTGGCATTCACTGCAACATTACCGTATTGACCCTATTATTGTAATGTTGCACACTGCACCTCTGACTAGGACACTGCAGTGAGTGAGCCTATTTTTGTCCTTTATAACAGACTTTTGCGAAAGTAATTCTGGAATCAAACGATTGCATGACCTGTTCATGACTTTATGCAATTTAATGATTCGGGTCTAAATACAGTATTTGTCCAATAGTCTTGACTTGGTTTCATGAAACTAAACTGTAATGGTCATGTGATTATAGGAAGGTATGTGCTCAAAGGTTAGATTACGTTTCAGTTTGAGTTCATTTTCAGCTTCCTAACTAAACCAATGATAATTGGGGATTTTCCTCTATTTATGTAAAGAAATAGTATCAAAATTATTATTAAATGAAATCGTATTTTAATTATGTCTTCAATTCTTGATATACTACTAAGGCAGCTACGTGGTCACCATGCGGTCCTTTCTCCACAGAACAATTTAGAGGATTTTTTTACTATAAGCAAGTCGTTGACGCCATCTATTGGCCACCTAAGATAATCAGCGCAAGCGGACAACTGCATTTTCAAAGATAGGTGAGGAAGCTAGTTAGGTTATTCTTATTCCCTTCTTTTTTTCATAATCTAAAATGATGACTCCATTGGGATATCCCAATTTAACTTCAATTGGAAATGAGTATTTCATGTAAAGGAAAAATGACCCAAATTTCGACGTAAGGGAAGACGATAAAAATCAACTAACCTACAGTCTTCCCCAATAGCGAAAATGCCACCGCCCATTATAGACGATATGAAGATCCAGGAATACCAACAAAATGAAATGCAATATGGTATTTTGGACAAGAACACTGTAGTTCTGAGCATAAAATGATCGAATCAAAAGTGATTTACTTAAACTGGGGTTTCTGAACTTACTATAGACTGCGTGAGATAACAAAAACTATCCTTAATTCATGTGCTTTAAAAGCTAAATACATTGGCAGTTCCGACAATCCGGGCATACCAACAAAGTGAAATGCAACACCATATTTTTGACAAGAACACTGCAGTTCTCAGCTTAAAATAATAGAATAAAAAGTGATTATTTTCATTCAGGTTTCTGAACTTACTACAGAATACGTGAAATATCGAACTCTCTTTAATTCATCTGCTTTAAAACTATAGAAGAGATTGGCAGTCCCGACAACCCTTCTGTTACTGTTCATTTACATGAAGGTTTTGGCATGTTTTACTCTGACCAAATACATGCAGGAAACAAACACACACTTTTAACAATTTTTTTTCAGGATATTCCTCGAAAATAAACATACTCAATATTATTCAAGAATAAACTTCAGTTAAAATGTTTAAGATATGTTATGAATATTCATCATAAACGGATCAAATACAGAGGCTTCCCAGTTCAACTGTAGAAATCGATGTGCAAAGGAACCATCATTTTATGATTCCAAATTAAGATATCATAAAATGCTTAATTAAGGCAGGAAGAACTTTTGTGGTAATATGAATAGGAACGTTCTGTCAATGAACGGATGAAGTACAGTCTATGATAAGCAAACATGTTGAAATAATACATTTTTCCAAGCAAATTACAGTAAGTTATAAACATTTCCAGCTTGAAAATACCTGTAACTTGACAATAATTTGATTCTGAAAGAGTTGACTGATAATACTAACGATAAACTTTATTTATATTCATCACGATTACTGAGAAATACCATTCATTAATTTGACATCATTTTGATGATTAAGGCAAAACTGCTTTGAATGTGGGAGCGTTAAGCTATAAATCAGTAATATTATGAAATTTCAACCACAATGTATATTCGTCATTGGCGGGTTAATAAGTTGCGTTTTATCCAGCTCAAAAGCTAGATCAATTTAGCTTAGGCTATTGCTTTGCTTTCTGACGAATCTTAGCCTGATTGCAACATAGCCATATTGCAAGGAAATTTCGAAATAATGCAGTTTCGTAGGCATATTAATTATCCAGTTTGAAGGAAAAGTTGGTTTGTTCGAGGAAAAATCCTTAGTCTATATCCTTCCCATTCTTGCGAATTTTGCCTGGCTTGCAACATTGCCGTAATGCAAGAGTACTTCATATATAGGAATTTCTGTTGTATATTCGTGATTGGAAGGTCAATATACTACTTTTATCAAGCTTGAAGCTAAAGTTTCTTTGCCAAGAGAAAAAGTTCGGAGGCTTGCCGTTTTGGTGAATACTCTCTTGCTGGAAACATTCGTTATTTCAAGGAAATTGCAATATGTATTGCAGCTTTCCATGCATAGGAGAACATTAGACTACATTTTATTCCAAAAAGGAATGGTTGGGGCGCTCCCAGAAAACAACATTATAAGGTTGCTACTTTGCATATATTTAATTACTTGCAACATTGCCGTATTTCAAGGATATTGAAACATATTGCAAACTTCCATGCATGTCTGTCATTAGAAGAACATTCATTTGTATCTTATCCAGTTTGAAGGAAAAGTTGTTGTGGCCCCTAAAAAATTGCCAAAGGCTACACCCTTAGTATTTTGATTAATTTCGCCGGTCTTGTAACACTGCAATAAGTAAGCAAGTTGCAATATACTGCAATTTTGACATTACAGACAAATCGCGTTCTCCTTCTTTAGTCTGAAGCAAAAGGGTTCATTCCCCAAAAACACCCTAATTGACTTGCTGTTTTGTATGTTATGAGTTTGTTTGCAGCCTTCCCGCATTGCATGCCAACTGCAATATTTTGAGATTTCGAATACATATTTGCCATTAGAGTCCCAGTGAGACTACCTTTCATTCAGTTCGAAGCTTCATAAGTTGGGTTTGAACTCCCAAAATCCAATAGACTACATTTTCTGAAACCCCAAGTAAATATTGTTTATTCCTTAAAAAAATTCCTGTTATTTTCAGGAATTTATGCTTTCTTGCCATACTGCAACATTGCAAACCTATTTTTATAAAAGCGAATTATGCATGCATGCAAGTCATTTAAGGACCAGTAGACTGCATTTCATCCAGTTTCAAAGTAAAGCTGGTTTGCCCCAAGAAAAAATCCTGGAACTATCCCAGCTATGTTGACGAATTTTTCCTTGTTTTCAACATTGTCGTATTGCAAACAAATGGCGAAATGTTGCAACTCTGTGCGCATTCATTATTAGAAGCCCAGTAAACATCATATTATGGTGTTAGAAGGTGAGACTAAGTAGAAGAAATGACGCATCATTATTTACGTACTTAAAAATCCTTCAAAATTAACAAACTATATTGTTACAGTTGAAGATATATTTCCAATATTCATCACAAACAGACCATATACAGATTCTTCAACTCATCTGTTGAAACTGATGAATTTTTGCACCATCATTTTATAATACCAAAATATCTAAGAACCATTAGGCAATGTATAAGCTTGGAAGGACTATAGCTGCAATGAGGATATGATTTTGCACAGATCGGTTGAAATGTAGCATATGATGACAGCAACACATATTGGAATGATATATCTTATTTTACATAAATTTCACCAAGATTAAAATATTTTCAGCTTAAAAAAGAACTATAACTCAACATTAATTCCGTTCTGAAAATTCACTAATATTATTGACGGCAAACTTTCTTTTTACTCTCCATAATTACGGAGAATTATCGTTCACTAATTCGACATTATGAAGAGGATTAAAGTATAAATGCTTTGATTACGGGAACCTAACGGCAAATATCATCAATATTCTGCAACTTCGAATGCAATGTATATTCGTCACTGGCGGCCCAATAAACTGAGTTTTATCCAGTTCGTAAGGAGAATCAATTAGGCTTACGAACAAATCCTTAGGTTATCGTTTTGCTTTCTGGCGAATCTTAGTTTGATCGCAACATTGCCGTATTGCAAGGAAACTGCAACCTGTTGCAATTTCGTTGGCATATTATTCATTAGAAACCAAACAGACTGCAGTCTGTCCAGTCTGAAGGAAAAATTGGTTTGTTCAACGAAAAACTCTGAAGTCCATATCCTTCCATTCTGATGAATTTTGCCTGGCTTGCAACATTGCCAAATTGCAAGGGAATTAAATTATGTTCCAAATTCTCATGTGTTTTCTTGATCAGAATGTCAATATATTGAATTTTATTCAGTTCGAAGAAAAGTTTGTTTACCAAGAGAAAAAATCCCAAGGCTATTTTGGCAAAGTGTGTCTTGCTTGAAACATTATTATTGCAAGGAAACTGCAATAGATTGCAACTTCATATGCATATTCGACATTAGGAGAACATTAGATTCCATTTTATTTAACAAAAAGAATGGTTGGTTTGCTCCCAGAAAACATCATAATAAGGTTGCTACTTTGCATATCTTTTATTGCTTGCAACATTGCTGTATTACAAGGATATTGAAACATATTGCAAACTTCCATGCATATTCGTCATTAGAACAACTTTAATTTGCATTTATTCCAGTCTAAAGGAGAAATAATTTTGGGCCATAAAAAAAATTCCAGTGGCTACAGCCTTGGTATTTTGATGATTTATGCCAGGCTTGCAACATGGCAATAATGTAAAAAATTTGCAATCAATGCCATTTCGACCGTATTTTCTGCGTAACAGATAAATCGCTTTCCCTTTCTATAGTTTGAAGCAAAGGCTGGTTCGTTCCCCAAACACTTCCTCATTGTCTTGTTATTTTGTATGTTATGAGTTTGTTTGCAACCTTCACGTACTGCAAGCAAATTGCAATATATTGCGATTTCGAATGCATATTTATCATTAGAGTCCCAGCAGAGATCCTTTTATTCAGTTCGAAGCTTCAAAAGCTGGTATTAAAATTCCAAAATCCAATACACTACATGTAATTCAATTTAAAGTCAAATTTGTTACCTCATATAAAAAACATAAGTCTATATACCTGTTATTTTCACGAATTTAACTTTGCTTGAAACATTGCAGCATTGAAAATTCATTTGATAAAGCTAATTATGCATGCATGCAAGCCATTTAAGGCCCAGTACACTACATTTTATCGGGTTTCAAAGTAAAGTTGTTTTGCTCCCAGAAAAAAAAAATCCTAGAACTATTTCCCTGCTATGCTAACGAACTTTTTCTTGCTTTCAACACTGTCGTATTGCAAGCATAACTGTAAAATACTGTAACTTCCTACAAGTCGGTCATTAGAAGCCCAGTGACCGACATTTCACCCAGTTAGAAGGAAAGATTGCTTCGCTTTTTTCGAAGAATTTTGCATTAATTGCAACATTGCCGTATTGACCCTATTATAACGTTGCACACTGCGCTTACGACTGGAGCACTGCAACGAGTGTGGCTATTTTTTGTCCTTAATAACAGCCTTTTGCGAAAGTAATCCTGGAATCAAATGACTGCATGACCTGTTTACGATTTTCTTATGTAACTTAATGATTCGGGTCTAAATATAGTATTCGTCCAATAGTCTTGACTTAGTTTCATATAAATAAAACTAAATTATAATGGTCATGTGATTAATGGAAGGTATGTATTCAAATGTTAAATTACGCTTCAGTTTGAGTTCAGTTTCAGCCTCTTAACTAAACCAACCATAATTGGGAATTTTCTAATAATTACGTTATGAAATAGTATCAAAATTATTAATTAATGAAATCGTACTTTAATTATGTCTTCAATTCTACGTATACTCTAAGGTGACCACGTGGTCACCATGCGGTCCTTTCTCCACAGAACAATTTAGAGGATTTTTTACTATAAGCAAGTCGTTACCGCCATCTATTGGCCACCTAAGAAAATCAGCGCAAGTGGACAACTGCATTTTCAAAGATGGGTGAGGAAACTAGTTAGATTATTCTTTTTCCCATCTTTTTCTCATAATTTGAAATGGTGAATCTAATTGGGATACCAAAATTCAACTTCAATTGGAAATGGGTATTTCATGTAAAGGAAAATAAACAAAATTCGACATAAGGGAAGACGATAAAAATCAACTTGCCTACAGTCCTCCACCAGAGCGAAAATGCCACTGCCTATCATAGAAGCTACGAAGATCCCGGCATACCAACAAAATGAAATGCAACTTCGTAATTTGGACAAGAACACTGCAGTTCTGAGCATAAGATGATCGAAAAAAAGTGATTATTTAAATTCAGGTTTCTGAACTTACTGCAGACTAAATAAAATAACACTGTCTTTAATTCATCTGCTTTAAAGGCTATATAATAGACTGGCAGTCCTGACAACCCTTCTGTTATTGTTCGTTGACATGAAGGTCTTGGCATGTTTTACTCTGACCAAATACACGCAGGAAACACATACATACTTTAACAATTTTTTTCAGGATATTCTCCGAAAATAAACATACTCAATATTATTCAAGAATAGCAAACTATACCTAAAATGCTTAAGATAGGCTATATTAATATTCATCATAAACAGATCAAATAAAGATGCTTCCCCAATTCAACTGCAGAAAACGATGTGCAAAGAAATCATCATTGTATGATACCAAATTATCTAAAAAGTATTGGGCAATGCTTAAGGTAGGAAGGACGATTGTGGTAATATGAATAGGAATTGTCAATGAACGGATGAAGTATAGTCTATGATGACTGAAACATATTATTATTATTATTATTATTATTATTATTATTATTATTATTATTATTATTATTATTATTATTATTATTATTCAGATGAACCCTGTTCATCTTGAACAAGCCCACAGGGGCCACTGATTTGATATTAAAGAAGTTTCCAAAGAATATTGAGGTTTTCATTCGGAAGCAAGAGAAGGTAAAGGGAAATACAGAAAAAGATCTCACTTAATAAAAAGCAGAAATAAGTTAGTAAATTCATAATTAGTTTAAAATGTATTAAAATGCAAAGAGAGCTGTATTAGGGTAGTAATGCATTGTGTCTTGAATAATGCATTTTTTTCCATGCAAATAACATTAAATTATAAACATCTCCAGCTTGAAAATACCTATACCTTAACATTAATTTCATTCTGAACGAGTTGACTGATAATACTGACAGCAAACTTTCTTTCTACTCTCCATAATTACTGAGAAATACTTTTCATTAATTTGACATCATTTTGAGGGTTAAGGCAAAAGTGCTTTCATTGTGGGACCGTTAAGCTATAAATCAGTAATATTATGTAATTTCGACTACAATGTAAATTCGTCATTGACGGGCCAATAAGCTTCGTTTTATCCAGTTCGAAAGCAAGCAATTTGGCTTAAGAATAATCCTTTGGCAATAGCTTTGCTTCCTGACGAATCTTAGTTTGATTGCAACATTCCCTTATTGCAAGGAAATTGCGAAATATTGAAATTTCCTAGGCATATTAATCATCCAGTTTGAAGGAAAAGTTGGTTTGTTCGACGAAAAAATAATTAGTCTATATTCTTGCCTTTTCTGCGAATTTTGCCTGGCTTGCAATACTGCCGTATTGCAAGGGCATTGCAATATATAGGAATTTTTATTGCACAATCGTGATTAGAAGGTCAACGTACTGCATTTTATCAAGCCTGAAGCAAAAGTTTCTTTGACAAAAGAAAACGTCCCAAGGCTATAGCCTTGCCATTTTGGCGAATTTTCCCTTATTATTACAATTCGTTGTTGTTGTTATTATTATTATTATTATTAATATTATTATTATTATTATTATTATTATTATTATTATTATTATTATTATTATTATTATTATTATTATTATTATTATTATTCAGAAGATGAACCCTGTTCATATGGAACAAGCCCGCAGGGGCCACTAACTTGAAATTGAAGTTTCCAAAGAATATGGTGCCTATTGGGAAGTAAGAGAAAGTGAAGGGAAATGCAGAAAGAAGAGACCCCACTTATTAAAAAGAAAAGTAAATTAATAAATTCATAAATAGATAAAAATGTATTAAAACGCAAGGAGAACACCATTAGGGTAGTAGTGCACTGCTTGAACTTTTGAAGTTCCATAAAGAGAAAGGGCAACTCATTCATCAACAGCAAAGTTTATCATACCTGACCAATCAAAAGTCACCTGAGATTGAAGATATATTACAACCAAGAAATAAGACAATACAATAACTGAATATACTACACCAGTAACCACTTCTTGGGAAGCAATCATGAGAATCACAAGTATCTACAAAACAAAGACATGGTAGAAATAATCTGCAAATAACAGAATCACCCGGTAATCGTTAACGATTCTGCAGGTCACTGATATTCATGATATCGAATATAAGAGTGTACCTATTTACCATTCGTGAGAAAAGTGACGGTTACTGCAATGCAAAAGATGCTACATTACTTTTAAGGCAAAACCACTTCAACTGAAACAACGATAAAAAATCTAAATGTTGGTTAGTCATTTTAGATAGGGAAGGCTCCAACAAAATCGTTGATGGAAATGCCAATAGGCACAGCCTGGGGCAGTGCCAGAAAATCAAAGAAATTTCGATTTTTCTGGAGCAGCCTTATTACCAATGAAACACTCCCTGAGAGGCCAAGGACTGGAAGCTGGGAGGCTATTCAGCGCTGAAAGGTAAATCTGAGAGCAAGAGATTTTAAAGGAATAACAGGAGGAAACCCTTGCAGTTGCACTATAAAACAATTGTTAGGAGAGGGTGGAAAGTAAAATATAAGAAAGATAACAAGAACAGAGGTACAGTAAAAGGAATGAAGGGGTTTGCTGCTAGGGGCCGAAGGTCTGCTGCAATGAACTTTGAGTTTTATTTTTTTATTTTTATTTCTCTTCGAATCTCATTTACTCTTTCAAAACATTGTTTTCGCTTATCGGCTAAGCAAGAGTTTTCATCTCGGCAGTAAGAGTGAATCATTTTCATTCACAATGAAAGCCGCCCTTCTCTGAAGCAATGAATATTCGACGCGTCCAACGTTTGCACAGAATCCTGGATATTTCTCTGGAAAACTCACAAAGATGATTCGAAGGAGAATCCTTATAAGTAGTTGCTGACATTTTTCATGATAATGTGAGAGATATGTGGAAACAACATTATATGAAACACGACACATTTATTGAGGGAACCTGCATTTTAGATAGCCATAGACATACAATTGACATTATATAAAAATCATATATAAGAATTTTTCCACTTCAAATAGGGAACAGGTTTAATACTTGAAACTTGGCTCTCCAGCCAGTTTATATTAACTTGATCAACTCGAGTAGCGATGTGGAAGACGATGGCTGATGAACCATGATACATATAATGAGGAAAAACTTACTTAGGTATAACAAAACTCTCTCTCTCTCTCTCTCTCTCTCTCTCTCTCAATTTGTCTTTCTACCTATCATTAAAACAATGTCTTTAAAGTCATTCTTTTAATACGTGTACATGTCTACTCGTCCTGTATTTGATGGTTTCTTCCCGAGAAAGTTTATTCCCTTGTGAGAATATTCTCTGTTTACCACTTCATCCTAATTTCATTCCTGCAGTGCTCATTTTAAAAACTATTGATATTAACTTAGTATTTAAATAAAATAATATTTTGAGAAATAAACTAATTAAGAATAGCCCACACAATTCAAACAATATTGTATATACAATATTCCTTGCAAAGAATGCAATAAGATTTATATTGATCAAACATCAAAAGGACTAAAAGTAAGGAGCTCCAACACAAATATGCCATTTCAAGAGGCATATATATATATATATATATATATATATATATATATATATATATATATATATATATATATATATATATATATATATATATATATATATATATATATATATATATATATATATATATATAAATATATATATATATATATATATATATATATATATATATATATATATATATATATATATATATATCTGCAGATAATTTGCTTAAGACAGGGCATATGATGAACCGGGAAAAGTCAACGGTAATCTACAAGGTCAACGACCATCGGAAAAGAAATCTGCTAGAGACTGTCCCCACTGAAGCTACTTCCACCAGGAATGTTAATCTCCACCCTGGATTATCCCTTGATCCTTTGTCCCTGTCTTTTTTGTTTAAAGAACATGCTGCCCAGATTAACAAACTGTGTTCAGTGTGAACTTGAAAATGTGGATTATGGATGTTAAAATATCGAAAATTTCAGTATCGATATTAATACCGATTATTTTCTAAATATCGATATTGATATCGATATTAAGAAAACTTAGCATTCATTTAAAGTGAAAATAAGGGAAAAAATAAAAATTATGTATTTTATTCATTCAAGGTTTAATACTTTTTTTCCTACACATAACCTTCAATAACTGAAAATTAAAAGATTAATAACTTTTTTCAAATAAGTACAGCAAATCCATAATAAAAAAAAAAAAAAAAAATTCTCAAACAGAAATTTCACATTTTAGAATAACTAGGTAAAAAGTATATCATCGTTTTTTCTACCAAGTTGAAATAGACTTTCGATTAGAACTTTATTCAAACTAAAAATTTACTTCATAGTATGAAAATGGATATTTAACTATTTATGAATTCGATACAATCAATTTATCAGTTATGAAAATAGTATTTTATAGAAAGAAAATTCAGTATCTAACTACAACAAAATTGATATCATTTTTTATTAAAACAAAAGAACTAATGTGATTATTTTCCGTTTTGGAATAATGACTTCAGAAAACATAGACTGTTCAGAGAATTTTAAGATAAACTGGATCTCAATTTCGTCAAGCACAGCAATGTTGCCAATGTAGCTCACGCCTCGGTCACAGTTCAATCTCACAGATGCGCTAAACCATTTTTATTCATAAGAAACACTTTTTCTTTTACAGAAAATAATGCACTTAAATACCATGTATATATCTTGCTTAATTATTACTAATAGTAGTGTATTTAACCAATTACTACAAAGGTTATTAATTTTATATATATATATATATATATATATATATATATATATATATATATATATATATATATATATATATATATATATATATATATATATATATATATCTGCAGCCCACTGCTCCACTCCCAAATTCCCAATATAGATATTGCCTCTTCGGTATCGATACTGATATCCTTCATTTAATATCGGTATAATACCGATATTTTAATATCGATATTCGTCCTTAGTGGATATTTGTTGTTCTTTATAAGAGCCTTCTGAGAAAGTAGTTCTGAAATAAAATAATTGCATGTCATTTTCATGACCTTCTGTTGTAAGGCAATGAAAGATACGGGACTAAATATCATATTTGTCCACTTGTCTTGATTAATTTTCATATAAGTGAAACTTAACTGTAATGGTCATGTGATTATAGGAAGTTATTATGTGTTCAAAGGCTATATTACGTTTCAATATGAGTTTAGTTTTAGCCTCCTGTCTAAGGAGACGATAACTGGGACTCTTTTCATTCATTATTAAATGAAATTATATAAAAATTATTAATGAAATCATAATTTTGTTTTGTCTTCAACTCCCATCTCCTCTAAGGCGGCCACGTGGTCGCCATGCGGTCCTTTCTCCACGGAACATTGCAATATTTTTAACTATAAGCAAGTTGTTAGCGCCATCTGTTGGCCACTGAAGAAAATCAGAGCAAGTATACCAGCTGCATTTTCAATGAAGTTCGAGAAATCTAGCTAAAAAATTTTAATGACAAGTTTCCCGCATTATATAAGATTATATTTGTGTTGAGATATAGCACCAACTGGAAATAAATCGTTCATAAAAAGAAAAAACGACGCGAAAATCATCACCAAAAGCGACGATGACGACGCACGTCATAGACGATATGAAGATCCAGACATACCAACATAGTAAGATTTAACATCGTATTTTGAACAAGAATATTATAGTTCGCAGCACGAGATAAACGAATAAAAAGTAATTTATTTGTAATTCAGATTTCTGAACTTACTACAGATCAAGTGAAATAATAAAATATCTTTCATTCACCAGTTTTCAAAGCCATATAGATTGGCAGTTCCGACAACTCTGCAGTTACTGTTAGTAGACGTAACGATCGTGGCATGTTTTACCCCGACTGAAAACATGCTGGAAACAGATTCATATCTTTAACAGTTTGTATTTTTGGGGGATGGTGGAGCCGGGGCCGAATCCTACGAGAATAAACATATAAGTAGAATTTTCATCACAAACAAACTATATACAGATTCTTCAACTCATATGTTGAAACTGATGAATTTTGGCTTCATCATTTTCTAATAGCAAAATATCGAAGAGCCATCAGGCAATGTATAACCTTGGAAGAACTACAGCTGCAATGAGAATATGAATTTGCACAGAGCAGTTGAAATGTAGCATATGATGACAGCAACACATATTGTTATAATATATTATTGTATGCTATTTTACACAAATTGCACCAAAATTAAAATATTTTCAACTTGAAAATAACTATAACTCAATATTAATTTCGTTCTGAAAGAATTCATTGATATTATTGACGGCAAACTTTCTTTTTACTCTCCATAATTACTGAGAATCACCGTTCATTGATTCGACATTATGAAGGGGATTAAGGCATAAATGCCTTGATTTTGGGAGCGTAATGGCATAAATCAGCAATATTCTGCAACTTCGAATGCAATGGATATTCGTGATTGGCTGGCCAATAAACTGAATTTTATCCAGTTCGTAAGGAGAATCAATCAGGCTTCCGAGCAAATCCTGAGGCTACAGCTTTGCTTTCTGACGAATTTTGGTTTAATTGCAACATTGCCGTGTTGCAAGGAAATTGCAGTCTACTGCTATTTCGTTGGCATATTATTCATTGGAAACTAAACACATTGTGGTTTGTCTGGTAAAACTAAGGTATACTTAACTTTGCCCAGTATGAAAGTTGGTTTGTTCAACGAAAAATCCTCAAGTCAATATACTTATCATTCTGGGGAATTTTGCCTGGCTTGCAACATTGCAAGGGCATTAAATTATGTAGCTAATTCTCATGTGTTTCGTGGTCAGAATGTAAATATATTGCATTTTATTCAATTCGAAGAAAAGTTTGTTTACGAGGAGAAAAAAACCCAAGGCTACAGCCTTGCTATTTTGGCAAAGCTTACCTTGCTTGAAACATTCTTATTGCAAGGAAATTGCAATAGACTGCAACTTCATATGCATATTCGACATTAGGAGAACATTAGACTGCATTTTATTAAAAAAAAAAAAAAGGAGTAGTTAGTTTGCTTCCAGAAAACATCATAATAAGATTGCTACTTTGAATTTTTGTTGTTGCTTGCAACCTTGCCGTATTGCAAGGATATTGAAACATATTGCAAACTTCCATGCATATTCGTCATTAGAAGAAAATTAATTTGCATTTATTCCAGTCTAAAGGAAAAATAATTTTGGGGCATTAAAAAAAATGTCCAGAGTCTACAGCCTAGGTATATGGATGATTTACGCATGGTTTGCATCATTGCAATAATGTAAGCAAGTTGTAATCAATGCAATTTCGACTGCATTTTCTGCATAACAGACAAATCGCTTTCCCTTTCTTTAGTCTGAAGCAAAGGCTGGTTCATTCCCCAAAAACCTCCTCATTGTCTTGCTATTTTTCATGTTAAGAGCTTGTTTGCAACCTTCCCGTATTAAAAGCAAATTGCAATATATTATAATTTCGAATGCATATTTGCTATTAGAGTCGGAGCAGAGAGCCTTTTATTCAGTTTGAAGTTTCAAAAGTTAGTTTTGAACTCCCAAAATCCAAAAGACTACATTTTATGCAATTTCAATTAAAATTTGCTAATTCCTTTAAAAAAATTCTTGTTATTTTCAGGAATTTGTCATCTTGCTACATTGCAGTATTTAGGTCCAGTAGACTGCATTTTAATCCCAGAAAAAAAATCCTAGAGCTATTTCCCTGCTACGTTGACGAATTTTTAATTGCTTTTAACATTGTCGTATTGCAAGCAATTTGCAGAATATTGTAGCCTCCTACAAATCGGTCATTAGAAGCCCAATGACCAAAATCTTACCCAGTTAGAAGGAAAGACTGCTTCGCTTTTTTCGACGAATTTTGCATTCATTGCAACATTACCGTATTGACCCTATTATTATAATGTTCCACACTGCACCTCTGTCTGGGACATTATAATGAGTGTGAATATTTTTGTCATTTATAACAGCCTTCTGCGAAAGTAATTCCGGAATTAAATGACTGCATGACCTGTTCATCACTTTATGTAATTTAATGATTCGGGTCTAAAAATAGTATTTGTCCAATAGTCTTGACTTAGTTTCATATAAATGAAACTGAACCGTAATGGTCATGTGATTAGAGGAAAGTATTTGTTCAAAGGTTAGATTACGCTTCAGTTTGAGTTCAGTTTCAGCCTCCTAAGTAAACAAACGATAATTGGGAATTTTCTACCAATTATGTTATGAAATAGTAACAAAATTATTAATTAATGAAATCATACTTTAAATATGTCTTCAATTCTAGGCATACTCTAAGGCGGCCACGTGGTCACCATGCGGTCCTTTCTCCACAAAACAATTTAGAGGATTTTTTACTATAAGCAAGTCGTTGCCGCCATCTGTTGGCCACATAAGAAAATCAGCGCAAGTGGACAACGCATTTTCTACGATGGATGAGGAAACTAGTTAGATTATTCTTGCTCCCATCTTTTTCTCATAATTTAAAATGATGAGTCTAATGGCATATCTAAATTCAACTTCAATTGGAAATGAGTATTTCATGTAAAGGAAAAAGACCCGAAATTCGGCGTAAGGGAAGACGATCAAAATCAACTTGCCTACAGTCCTCCCCCATAGCGAAAATGCCACCGCCCGTCATAGACGAAATGAAGATCCAGGCATACCAACAATATGAAATGCAACATCGTGCTTTGGACAAGTGACACCGCAGTTCTAAGCATGAAATGATCGAATCAAAAGTGATTTACTGAAACTGGGGTTTCTGAACTTACTACAAAATGCGTGAGATAACAAAAACTACCTTTAATTCGCCTATTTCAAAAGCTATATAGATTGGCAGTTCCGAATATACAGTCATACCAACAAAATGAAATGCAACATCGTATTTTGGACAATAAAATGATCGAATAAAAAGTGGTTATTTAAATTCATGTTTCTGAACTTACTGCAGACTACATGAAATAACAAACTGTCTTTAATTCATCTGCTTTAAAAGCTATATAATAGACTGGCAGGCCTGACAACCCTTCTGTTACTGTCCGATCTCCGATGGCGTGTTTCGCTCTGACCAAATACATGCAGGAAACAAATACATACTTTTAACAACTTTTTTCAGGATATACTTCGAAGATAAACATATTCAATATTATTCAAGAATAGCAAACTATAGCTAAAATGTTCAAGATATGTTATGAATATGCATCATGAACAGATCAAATACAGATGCTTCCCCAACTCAACTGTAGAAATCGATGTGCAAAGGAAAAGTATTGGGCAATGCTTAAGGTAGGAAGGACTATTGTGGTAATATGAATAGGAATTGTCAATGAACAGATGAAGTAAAATCTATGATGACTGAAATATATTATTATTATCATTATTTATATGAAGCTTATTCATATGGAACAAGCCCACAGGGGTCACTGATTTGATATTCAAGAAGCTTCCAAAGAATATTGAGGTGTTCACTGGGAAGTAAGAGAAGGCAAAGGGAAATACGAAAAAAAATCTCACTTATTAAAAAGAAAAAAATATATTAATGTATTAAAATGCAAGGAATAGTAAGGCATTATATCTTGAATAATAAATTTTTTCCAAGCAAATTACATTAAATTATAAACATTTCGAGCTTGAAAATAACTATAACTTGACATTAATTTCATTCTGAAAGAGTTGACTGATAATACTGAGAGCAATCTTGCTTTCTACTCTCCATAATTACTGAGATATACTGTTCATTAATTTGACACCATTTTGAGGATTAAGACAAAACTGCTTTCATTGTGGGATCGTTATGTTATAAATCAGTAATACTATGTAATTTCGACTACAATGTACATTCGTCATTGGCGGGCCAATAAACTGCGTTTTATCCAGTTCGAAAGCAACATCAATTTGGCTTACGAGCAAATCCTTTGCTGTAGCTTTGGTGTCTGATGAACCTTAGTCTGGTTGCAACATTGCCTTATTGCAAGGAAATTGCGATATATTGCAGTTTTGTAGGCGTATTAATTATCCAGTCTGGAGGAAAAGTTGGTTTGTTCGACGAAAAAATCCTTAGTCTCTATCCTCGCCGTTCTTGCGATTATTGTCTGGCTTGCAACACTGTCGCATTGCAAAGGCAACGCAATGTACAGGAATTTCTGTTGCATATTTGTGATTATAAGTTCAATATACTTCATTTTGGTGAATTTTCCCCTGTTATTATTATTATTATTATTATTATTATTATTATTATTATTATTATTATTATTATTATTATTATTATTATTATTATTATTCAGAAGATGAACCCTGTTCATATGGAACAAGCCCACAAGGGCCAATGACTTGAGATTGAAGTTTCCAAAGAATATTGTGCTTATTGGGAAGTAAAAGAAAGTGATTGCCAGACGCATGATCATGGCTAACTTTAACCTTAAACAGATTAAAAAACTGCTGGGGCTAGAGGCTTGAAATGTGTTATGTTTGATGATTAGAGGGTGGATGATCAACATACCAATTTGCAGCCCTCTAGCCTCAGTGGTCTTTAAGATCTGAGGGCGAACAGAAAAAGCGTGGACGGACAGACAAGAAGCCATCTCAATAGCTTTCTTTTACAGAAACCTAGAATGATAACTTTCCCTTGTCTTTGTCGAAACACGACAATAAAGCAGAGAACTTGATGGCTGCTCAACATCTATTACTTCAGTTACACGAGAGAATGTTATAAAATGACAAATAACCACCAAAATGCTTCTCTTATAAAGAATGGGAAATAGGAATTGTCAATGAACGGATGAAGTATAGTCTATGATGATTTAAACATGTTGGAACATTACATTGTTTTTACAAGCAAAATACATTAAATTATAAATATTTCCAACTTGAAAATACCTACAACTTAACAATAATGTCATTCTGAGAGAGTTGACTGATAATGTTGACGGTAAACTTTATTTTTATTCTTCACGATTACTGAGAAATACCATTCGTTAAATTGACATCATTTTGAGAATTACTGCAAAACTGCTTTGACTGTGGGAGCGTTATGCTATAAATCAGTAATATTACGTAAATTTCGACTACAATTTTTATCAGTCATTGGCGGGCCAATAAGCTGCGTTTTATTCAGTTCGAAAGCAAGATTTATTTGACGTACGAACAAATCTTTGGCAATAGCTTTGCTTCCTGACGAATCTTAGTCTGATTGCAACACTGCTTTATTGTAATGAAATTGCGAGATATTGGAATTTCGTAGTCATAGGCTATTATCCAGTCTATATCCTTGCCATTCTTGCGAGCCTGGATTGCAACATTGCCGTATTGCAAAGGCAATGCTTATATATAGCAATTTCTTTTGCATATTCGTGATTAGAAGGTCATACAGCTTGCCTTTCTGGCGAATTTTCTCTTGCTGAAAACATTCCATATTGCAAGGAAATTGCAATATGTTGCTACTTTCCATGTATATGAGAACAATAGATTGCATTTTATTTCAAAAATTAACAGCTGGTTTGCTCCCGTAAAACATCATAGTAAGGGTGCTACTTTGCATATCTTTTATTGCTTGCAACATTGCCGAATTGCAAGGATATTGATAAATATTGAAAACTTCCATGCATATTCGTCATTAGAAGAACACTCATTTGTATTTTAACTAGTTTGAGGGAAAAACCGTTGTGGCCCCTAAAAAATTGCCAAAGGCTACAGTCTTGGTATTATGATGAATTTTGTCGGACCTGCAACATTGCAATAATGTAAGCAAGTTTCAATACATTACAATTTTGACTGCATTTTCGGCATAACAGACAGATCGCTTTCCCTTTCTTTAGTCTGAACCAAAGGCTGGTTCATTTCCCAAAAACACCCTAATTGTTTTGCAATTTTGTATGTTATGAGTTCGTTTGCAACCCTCCCGTACTGCAAGCAAATTGAAATATTTTGAGATTTCGAATACATATTTGCCATTAGAATCCCAGCAGACAGTGTTTTTATTCAGTTCAAAGCTGCAGTGGTTGGTTTTGAACTCCCAAAATCCAATAAACTACATTTTGTACAATTTCAAGTAAAATTTTGTTTATTCCTTTAAGAAACATAAATTCCTGTTATTTTCAAGACTTTTGTTTTCTTGCTACATTGCAGTATTGCTAACCTATTTTAATAAAAGCGAATTACGCATGCATGCAAGCCATTTAAGAGCTAGTACACTGCATTTTATCCAGTTTCATAGTAAAGCTTGTTTGCTCCCAGAAAAAATCCTGGAACTATCTCAGCTATGTTGACGAATTTTTCCTTGTTTTCAACACTGCCGTATTGCAAACAAATAGCGAAATATTGTAACTTTGTGCGCATTCATTATTAGAATTCCATTAAACATCATATTATCGTGTTAGAGGGTAAGAATATTTTGCTCCCTGTACAGTTCCTGAGGCTATACAGAACCTTGCTATTTGACGAATTTTCCGTTGCTTGCAACATTACCGTATTGCCCCTATTATTAGCACATTGCACCTCCATCTGGAATATTGCAATGAATGTGGATATTTGTTGTTCTTTATAAGAGCCTTCTGAGAAAGTAACTCTGAAATAAAATGATTGCATGTCATTTTCATGACCTGTTGTAAAATATCGTATTTGTCCATTTGTCATGATTAAATTTCATGCAAATGTAACTTAACTGTAATGGTCATGTGACTCTAGGAAGTTATTATGTGTTCAAAGGTTATATTACCGAGTTCAGTTTCAGCCCCCTGTCTAAAGAGACGATAACTGAGACTTTTTCTCATTCATTATCTAATGAAATTTTATAAAAAAATTTTAATGAAATCGTAATTTTCTTTTGTCTTCAACTGTCCATATACTCTAGGGCGGCCACGTGGTCGCCATGCGGTCCATTTTCGACGGAACTCTTTACAATATTTTAAACTATAAGTAAGTTGTTAGCGCCATCTGTTGGCCACTGAAGAAAATCAGAGCAAGTATACCAACTGCATTTTCAACAATGGGCGTGAAATCTAGCTAAATTATTTTCATGGCAAGCTTTCTCTCATTATATAAAATTACATTTGTGTTGAGATAACACAATACAGCACCAACTGGGAATAAATCATCCATAAAAAGAAAAAATGACACGAAATCCTCACCAACAGCGAAAATGACGTAGCACGTCATAGACGATATGATGATCCAGGCATACCAACATAGTTAGCTTTAACACCATATTTTGGACAAGAATATTACAGTTCTCAGCATGAGATCATTGAATAAAAAGTCATTTACTTTTATTTCAGATTTCTGAACTTATTACAGACAAGGGCAATGATAAAATATCTGTTAATTCACCAGGTTTAAAAGCCGTACAGATTGGCAGTTCCGACAACTCTGCGGTTACTGTTCGTAGACGTAACGCTCGTGGCATGTTTTGCCCCAACTAAATGCATGCAGGAAACGATTGCATACCTTCAACAGTTTGTATTTCTTTGGGGGTGGTGGAGGGGGGGCGGGTTGGCAAATCCAGAGATAATAAACACATGCGCCTTAGGTCTCACGGCAGATGTTCCCGCATCTCGCTCCCTGGACATTTTGATTTGAGAAATCAACCCGGTTAGGTTAAACTATTGTTATTATATTAGAATCACGAAATTATGATGAGCAAAATTTAAAAGTAATGAAACAAGGAAATTAATAAGTAACTGACTTTTCGCCTTTATTTCCAAAACGTGGTTGATATCTGAATTTTGTAAAGTTAATTTAAATGGGAATAAATTTGTGTGCATGTGCCAGATGAGTACATATAGACGCAAATGTGACAAGTTTGATTAAAAAAACATGTAAATGTTTGAAGATATCCATGTAGTGTTTATATTGTGTGGAGACGAACTGGGTTGTATCAAACTGACATTATGGATGAAATGAAACAACTTCAGTAAGATTTATACATAATGAAAGGAACTGTGCGTTCGCAGACATTCATAGCTTTCGGTGTGAACACACGCATAGCGAGTATAGCTAGCATGTCTCCATAGCATAACGTAGCGCGCTTAGCATCGCATCCGGTGTGAAACGGCCCTTGATATACAGTCTATAGATGAGGCCAGAGTTTCACTATAGAAACAATTACGAATATATCGTGTTTAAAGAGTTAAAAACAACGGTGGACAGTCCTTCCATTCTTGTGAGTTCTTCTTTGCCATATGCTTTTATACAAACATTTATAAATGAGGTCAGTTTTTCCAAGGTAAAAAATTAAAAGGGTTTGTGAGAGACCCATGTTTTTGACTGATTCCCATTGTCTTCCATATTATTGAAAGGGTTCCTCTTCCAATAATTTTTTCTTTTTTCGTAAAGTGCCTTAACATTGTCTTATTGGGAAGCACAGTAACTGAATATCCACATATTGCGTATGTCTCCTGATAAGTGACGGATGCCAGAGTACATAAAGTGTCCAACACATGAAAACAGTGCTGAACCCATAAGTAAAAAGAAAAAAATATATCAATAAATACAAAGTAACACTAAATGCACAAAGTGATCATTATAATATTCTCTTACATCCCTTCTACAATATTTATTTTGTACTCCCTTATTCTTGTTCAAGATCTTCCATATAATTCTAACAGCCACGGTATACACCTGAAGGATACACGAAGAAGTGGGAACCGAATGAAATCTATATCTAAGCTTATTTCTAATTTCGATTTCCAGCGCCAAGCACATAACAATAACCCACACCTCTAAAATATACCTTGGACCCATCCACAATATTTATTTTAGTAATAATCCCTTTACCACAATGATATCATAACGGTTTTCGAATATGAATTTGTTTTCCTTTGTACTTTATACCGGGAAATTAGGAATGCGAACTCACACCTTTCCTATTTCTATGCAAATTCCGAAATCAGAAACGACGATAGAATTTCTGTCCAAAGTTTCCCCTCCCTCTTTTCACCTGCAAATTAAGTCACAAGTGTGGAGGCTACACAGTGGAATTTGTTAAATAGATTTCCATACTAATGACTACCCACAGACAACTTGGAAATGTTGCTGAGTGGGGTATTGTCAGAGTGCAAAAATGTAGTTTATTATTATTAGAGTTTTCTGTGAATTAATCCACTTATTGACTAACTCAGATAACAACCAAGTATTTTGTGAAACTGCTAGACTGTCCTTACTGAGAATGATTCCTTTGCTTTTTCTGTTCCTGGCTTTTAAAACTTAAGGGTTCTCTCTAAAAGTCGCCTTTATGAAATGTATCCCAGGACACCATTACGTCGATAACCTGAATAAATTAATGCCTTGTAGAGTCTAAAGACGCTGATTGCCCATTAAGAGGAACAGTCAAAGCTGTCAGAACATATTCCTATTAGCATACTCAGATTGTAAATAAGGCTGGTTGTCATAGGGAACTGTTTTCTTACTCATTATTCTAAGTGTGTCTGTGGTTGCTGGTAAAAAAAGGAACGCGAAGATGCCGAAGTCATCGATGGCATCAGAAATGTTAGACTTGTGCAACTGATCCACACACCCCTCCCTCCCCCCCGTTCGAGATAGGGAACAAAAGTCGTCAACCCCAATCTACCCCAATCAACCCCAGTTAGCCCAAGTCAACACTTGTCCGCGTTCAAACATCATGGGTTGCACCAAACGTTACCTTGGGTGAATAAGGAGCGGAGGGAATTTTTAAAACTTTGCTTTATAAATGAATCATATTCTTGTAAATGCCACAAAAATGTTATTACGATGTTGTTTTAGATAAAGACTTCTATAAAATTAACAGGAGCAAATAGTGCGCTGATATGCTTGCTCAGATTGAAAAATATACAGCTGTTCGCTTCGGAAAGATTTTGAAATTATTTCATTTCCCTTTCAGTAACTGCTTCATTCCAAATAAACCATTTATTTAAACTAGCAAATGTTTAATGCAGTCTAAGGAACAATCCTAAATTCCAGACTCCAGTATTCTTATTGCGGCTAAGTCTCCTCTTTTAGTTCATTTGTTCACCAGCAAAATACAGGAATTCTTCTTCCTTTGCTTTCTGAAGCCTGTTTCTAGATTATACATTTATGCACACAAATCCATTATCACTGTTAAGGTGTCCTAAGTACGGACGAGACATCAGTTACCACCTCATTCGTCAATTAAAAACTAAATCATGAAGGAACTGTTCATTCAAGAAAATTCCAAATCTCTACAACATCAGCATTTCAGATTTATTAATCCCGGCAATGAATTACATCGTAAATCAAAACAAATTTACGTATATATGTGTATATATACACACACACATGTGTATATATATATATATATATATATATATATATATATATATATATATATATATATATATATATATATATATATATATATATATAGTTCAAGTTAAAGTCCTCCAGGGCCTCTGTAGGCTCATGGACCTGGTGCTGATCCCCTGTTTCTTAGGCCGACAGCCAGTGGGGGACAGGTCCCAATGCCTATGACATGTGGCCAGTGTGTAGCTAGGCCACTGTTTAACTCCCTTGCCTGAGGGCTCGTACCTATTCTCCTACTGAACCTCTCGGGTTTTTTTCGTACTGTTAGGTTGATGGGCTGCCGGATTTTCCACTGGCGCAATCCGAGCCATCAGTAAGCGGCGGGATTTGAATCCCAGCTCTCTCGACTGGTAGCCGAGAATCATACTACTGCACCACCATATATATATATATATATATATATATATATATATATATATATATATATATATATATATATATATATATATATATATATATATATATATATATATATAATTATTGCTTTTTACCTTCTTGTATGAAGAACGGAACAATCAAAATTGAATACATGAAAACGCAAAATATTCATTGGAAATGCTTGAAAAACTAAATAAATAGAAAATAAATACACAAATGTATCTCAGTTCAAGTGCCAGTATTTATGCCTTGTTGATATCCACGCCTCCATGTGCTTCAATTTCTTGCCGAACCCTTTTCCAGATGCCCTAGAAATAGATTCCCTAGTGCATTTTACTTTCTCCCTTGGGTGTTTCTGTATTTTTATTTTACCCGCAGTTTAGGAGGACAATACAATCGCTCACTCACTTTCACGTAAGGTCCCCTGCACTCCTTTGTCACTACATGCACTTCCACCCTCCCCTTCTCAGGGGATCTTCGGTCATTTTGAAAGCCTCTGTTTTGCAAGTTCCCTCGGGACTCCTTTCCTTCCTGGTCAAAGGCAGACTCTTTGCCTCAATACGATTCTCACAATCGTCATTTCCTACCGAACCAGCTCAATGAGCGCCTGTTCCATAGCATCCGCTGTCGAACTTCTCAGTTCAATACATACACACACATATATATTTGTGTGTGCGTAAAAAGAGAATTGTTCAAAAGATTGCCTCTTAAAAAATACAAATCACTCTTCTGTATTCTGATCGCCGACATTCAGGAGGATTTGTCTATACAAAAACAGGTGATGAGGAAACCACAAGTGCCAGCAGCAGTCTCAGTCTTCCTTTGAAATACACAGCGGGCTATTTTCCACAGGTTAAAATCTGACTCTCACTAATTTAGATACTTTGTTATTTCACCCCACTTTTCTAATACATTTGTAAAACATATCAAGATTCTGACCATTGCGATTTCCTTTGTATTCAAAAGCGAAAGTGATCTTACATGTATTTTCCTTTTAAACTCAGAGAAGTAATCATTTCCAGTTATGTTTGGTATGAACCTTTTACTGTAGATTGGATATTATTATTATTATTATTATTATTATTATTATTATTATTATTATTATTATTATTATTATTATTATTATTATTATTATTATTATTATCTCTTGAAGTTTAATCTAAATAATATTTACTAATTAGTCTCGTTAAAAATCATGATCACTAATGTTACCCTACAAATTTTAATAAACATTTCAAGAATTAGTGTCTCTTATTTGTTAGTACAAATTTAATCGGGTATACTCATTCCCCCATTACTATCAAACAAATGAACATCGTTTTCTCAGAAGCCGAGGCTTTTGTCTTCTTCTGTTGTACCTTCATCACACCCTGTGGCTTTTCCCCCAAGACCACATGAACCAGGAAGCTTCCAATGCCTTTCGCAGCTGCCTTGTCCCGGGGACGTTTCTGAATGAATAAGCACTGATGCTCGGATTCACATTCGTCCCGGATGGTAACTGGACTAAGTTTTAACTGAAATACTGATCCATATAAAACTCACTCCCTTCTTACGTTCTGGGGACGCGTATTTGATGAGAGAGAGAGAGAGAGAGAGAGAGAGAGAGAGAGAGAGAGAGAGAGAGAGAGAGAGAGAGAGAATTATACTCGTAATACTCGTACAACATTTCTTATATATTTAACATCAAGATTTTTAAAGATGGTCATATAGAGGTGGAAAAATTGACATAAAGGTGATAGTCGGGGTTACAGGATATATATCACGGCCAAAAAAGTGATGAAATCACAAAAGGGGCAGTGAAGTAAAGCCCAGCCACAAGAGACAGACATGGAGGTCAGGGGATACAAAGGAAGGGACAGGGCGTAGGGCTTTACTCCGGAGCCTGATAAATTAGGATGAAAGCGAAAAGTAGAAGGAGGAATCTTTCCTCAATCAGTATAGAAAGCGAGTGCCGTTATGGACCTCAACTTTATTATTAAAATATTCCCTCGCACCGGGACAGAGCACAGAACTCTAAAGAAAGGCCAACGCGCCGCAAACTGACTCGCAAAAAAGCGCAAACGAAGGCGGGATCCAAGTACTTGATACCACCTAGGGATTTACTTTGCAGGCTGCACACCTTTGCATAACAGATGTGTTTATACTGTGTATGTATATATATATATATATATATATATATATATATATATATATATATATATATATATATATATATATATATAAATATATATATATATATATATATATATATATATATTATATATATATATATATATATATATATATATATATATATATATATATATATATATATATATATATACATCGCAGAATTAAACCTTTCTACGTGAACAAAAGGGAAACGAAAAAATCAGTAGAAATATTTTAAACAGATACCTAAAACGGGGATTTTCAATGCTTACTCAAAGGAGGCAGTTAACCCCTAGACTGAGATAACACAGCAGCCACAAATAGCAGCCTGGATATTTCAGTAATTAAAAAAAGACGACATAAGTATCCTGCATAAAAACTCAGGTGTCAGTTTCACAGCACTAATGCAAGGGCTAAGTACGTTTAATTATAGTAATATTCATTTGTACTTGGTTACGAATCATATACCAGTGTAACAAGCTTTATTTAATGTATCCAGTTATACGATACACACACACATGTGTGTGTGTATTTGTGTGTATGTATATACGTATATATAGAATATTTCATTATGTAACGTTATGAAAACTATCCACGCGAATTAAAAGTTACTTCGTCAAAGTGATGAAAAGAAATATGCGACAGGCTTATGCTACAAATTACTTCGAGAGCCTTGAAAGCAATTACGAGTTACGTTCAGGAAAACCTATCCATCATGTGCTGTATTTTAAACCTCCAAGAAGGACAAGTAAAAGAAGGGAGTAGGAAATGAAAATAATTCTTGCAAAATTAGCGATTTCAAGGATACCCGAAGATCGCATTCGTTCATGTTCTAAGAAGCAAGACACTACAAGACTTTAGAGTCCTTGGCAAATGACAACATCGTCCGAGTACTGACAGTTTGGAGTGCGCACCTTCGACTATAACATCGCTCTGGTGGTAGGCGTTTAACAGGAGTTTGCTAAGTCAGTGATTCTTTTTCCCTCAGGAGTGGTGTATTCAATTCCTCCTTAATTTATCGTAGTGTAATTGGTCTTAAGTTTTATACGAAAAAATCAAGCGAATAGACTACGGTTGGCTCTTGAGATTTCCATCGAGTTTGTCACTCCGTTGGTCGAGCTATAATAAACCCCGGGCTTCTACAAGGTAACACAAACTTTACTGTAATATTGTTAATATTGTATATTTGTTCTGGGGATTTTCCACTCTGGCTGCGTGTTTAGTCCTGTACAAATCTTTGGCAGTCATTATAACTTTCTGTGGGCGTTTATCCATAATCTGACGTGAGGAAACGCCCATAATTTACAAGATTTAGAATAAGTTACTCACAGCTTTAAAACTTTGTCTGCTCCAGGATGATGATGGTACGAGCTTGACTCGAGTTCCTGTTCAAACTGTGAAGTTTCACGCATAATGCAGCTGATCTCTTGAGCATCAGGTATGTAGGAGGTATTTTATTTTCCGCCAAGCTTAGTTTTAATTAATTTGTCTTCTTTTTACTTTGTCATAAATTTGCTTTAGTTTTTGTAATTTAATTTTCTATTTGTCATAAATTTAATTTTTAATACTTTTGTAAAATTAACTTTAATTTGGTAAATTGTTAATTTTTGTAATTTACTTAACAAATTAAAATCAAATTTGCCTGTTTTTAATTTGTGTAATAAATTTACGTTAACAATTTTTGCAATAAATTTTTATTTTGTCTACTGTTCTTGAACAGTATATCTCTTTATCCTCCACCCCTTTAGGGGAGGCACCCCTGGAGGGGTGGGGGAGCCACCCATGTTCTGCATAGTAGGTCGTATGACCTACTATGCAGATTCTTGGGTGGTTTTTGTTTTGACTAATCAAACTTTCTTTCAGGTGCTAAATAGGGCCTTAATCTATTAGTTTTCGTTTAAGTTCAGATAGGTATTAGGTATTTAAATGTGCTTAGCTACCTCCCAGTTAAATATGCAAAAGCTTCCTGAAGCATGAGGAAATTAGGTATGTTTATGCCATCAAACGACAATATTCAGCATTAAAACAAATTAAATTTATGTATAGGTCTGACGTCTTGTTTTATTTCAGAATTTTAGCTTCCTGAAAACGTTTTTTGTGGTTGGTTGGCGTTAGACTTGATGGAATTTTCAGAGGATTCGAACTTTGTCCTTTCTCGCAACCGAAAATTTCTGGTATAGGTGTTATAGGAAGCTCCCTGAATGTAAGAGTCATTTACGGTAATAGGGCTTGCTTACCCAATAGCTAATCTCTTGAAAATCATCAAAACCATGCAAACTTCTCCTGACAAAGATTGTCCAGAGTAAAGTTCAGATTTCTGCTGTTAGCAGATAGAATTAGTTTTGTGAAGTTTGTCAGTAACTCTACGAACTTCCAGCCCCTGTTAACACAGCACGAAAGCAATTTTTTTACGTATGGAAACTGGTTCTAGGGCAACTGATGCCAGGACAAATTCCGGGAAAACTCACATCGAACAACTCATACCTGGACAATTGATATCTAGGACAAGTGATATATATAACTCATAACAGGTATTATATTTTCACTTAAAAACCCGGTTTAAAATAGGCATAATTGATCATTTAACTCTTTAATTATTGACTAGCATCCTTTGAATTTCATAGTTCAAGACGTTAGCTGGACGAAAACTCTGTCGTTATAGCTTTTAATTTTTTTTTTTTTTTTTTTTTTTTACATTTTGTACTTAAGTCAGTTGGTTTTGTACTAGTGAACTTTTCAACAGTTTTGAAAATTTCTTTAGCCTTCATAATGCCATATATAAAATCTCGGCAAAGAGCTAATAAGCTTGCGGATGTTAACACCTACGTATATACTTTTCACAGGCAGAATGCAGATAAATCAAGAAAAGTCTGGCTATGTGAAGTAAAGATGTGCAGAGCGCATTCAGACAATGGCTGAGGACGACCCATTAGAAATAGTATCTTCAACAGGGAAACACTTTCACAGCTCAGATAGTAGTAAAGTGAAATCTAGAATGCCCTCGGTTCTATAAAAGCCAAAGCCTTGCCATCACAGAGACTGCGAGAATTGTGATTGCGACAGAATGTTCTTCTCTGCGAGATGAAGCGTTGGCTGGACTGCCAGCAACAGTTATCACGAAGTATTCGACGGTGGCGACACCATAATAGTAGTGCTCCCCCTTTTCCATCAGAAAGAAAAGTGATTTGGAATTTGGAATAGGGAGTGCAAGTAACTTCAAAACAGGTTTACGAAGAGTGCAACAAGCGACTGATAAAGCATAATCCTTGTCAGAAAATCTCTTTAAAAGCTGTGGCATATAATCTGCAAGTTTTAGCAAATTAGTTTTATATGGAGTCTTTAATGTTTTTAGTTTTCATTGTCCCCTAAAAATGAAGTTTTTCTTCTAAGATTTGTTTTTTATTTTTTAATTTATCACTTTTTACCTGTTGCGAGTTGTCCTATTTATTAGTTGTCCTAGTTATCAACTGTCCAGGTGTGACTTGCCAGATATGAGTTTTCCGAGAATGAGCTGTCCTGGTATCAGTTACTCTGTGGTTACAGGAAAATAAACACATCCAAAGAGTTTAACTCTATGAACACAGGCAATGAGTTTGTTCTATAAACACAAACAGTAAGTTTTTCTCTATGGGCACAGTTTTATTCTGAACACTGTTAATCTTATGTACACTGAGTTACTCATAAACACAGGCAATAAGTTTGATACTCATGCGCAAGCAATGAGTTTGTAATGTAACTCATGATTACTGGCAATAGTTTTGTGATGTTACTCACGACTCCTGGGGACAGTTTTGTGATGCCATCCATGATGCCATCCATGATGCCATCCATTAACGTGGGCAATGAATTTTTCAATGAGTCCTGTCAAATGCGTATTAGGCTATCAGACAGTACAGGGTACTATCGGCACAAGGATTATGATGCTGTTCATTATCACAAGGCACTGAGACAGTCATACTACCCTTGTGCCTGTGAGGCTGTCATAACATAAGCGGGAACTGTGACGCTCCCTTGAACAGCGCATTGTGGAACTGTTCATGAATACGAGCAGTGAGTTTGGGATGTTTTCCATAAGGCATGAGTTTCCAATGTATTCATCAACAAGGCTTTGAGTATGTGGAATATGCATTAACATAATGAGGTTCAGATACTATCAGAGTTGGATGCAATTGTTGGCACCGGTACCCATTATTTTAGTGAATGCCATGCTGTAATGAACGTCATTGTTCGCCAAGCTATCCATGGCAATTAGGTGTTTGATCGTATTTGCTATATGGCACCTGAAATGTTTAAAAGACCATCAGGCAGTTAATGCATGTACCAACATGCATTTTTAACTAAGTATACTAAGGTAGGAGCTGTTGAGTCTTTTAGATAATGGCAAAACTGATCTATGATGTAATCATTTTCTCCCTAACAAGAGCTCACATTACACAACTTCGTTGCTTTATTTCAAAGTTCAGTGGTTTCTTTAACTTTTACTTGATTTCTTGAAAGATCAAAGGTATCTTTTTAATATTACGTCTTTGATCATAGTATGTGGGTCATCTTAGTTTTGGTTTTGGTGATTTTCAGAATAGTGCATTTTCTGAGTGTCAATACACTAATTTTGAGTGGTTTCTACATATAGTGCAAACTTCTAACTTTAAATGGCGTCAGAAGCAGAATAACGTAGTTTCTACATATAGTGAAAACTTCTAACTTTAAATGGCGTCAGAAGCAGAATAACGTAAACTATAAATGCTTGTTATACAGCCTTAATGCATAATTCTGGTATAAAATGTACGAGATAATCATACTCCAGATGGTTACAAGTTTTCAGTGGGTAATAACCTTTATCGGGCACTGGCTGGAGAAACGTAACTCGTGGTTTTTATAAGCTAATTATCCTTAAAGTAAAAGATATCGTACCTATTTATTTAAAGAAATATTAGAGGTAACGTTCCCTTTACGGAGTGGCCGAGTAATTGCCGTAAGAACATTTCTGCTGCAGTTGTTTTTCTGTTGCAGGTCACTACTTGCTGGAGGAGCCTGAATTCAAGAAAATGTGCCGAAAATTTGCGAACCTTTCAGTATTAGGCTAATTTTTCTAGGGATCGAAGATGTCGGCAAGATAGATGTAGGCTTCTATTCATTCACAATTTCTAAATTTTCCATGCTGCGCTTTTCATTAAAATCCTGATAGGTTTGCAAGTTAGGTTCCTCGGATATTCTGCATTCGTCACCCTTCCATTTGCCTGTGCATTATATATATTTTTTAATTAATAAATAACGGGTCCTTAGCTTCCAGTTCTTGACTACTTCCTCGATATTTTTATGGGGAAAAACAAAGTATGTGGAATCTGGTTTATCATCCATACAATTACAGATATTGAAGGTAAAACTACTTAATTTAGATATATACCAGACTGTTTAACAGTATTCACGTGTGAGTGAATACACGTGTGAAAGGCCTATACCATATTTTAAACAAATGTGGTTTGGGTATTTGTTGTGACGACTCAAATGCCCTTCGGTAATTTGTGGGGCAACGAGTAGCAACCTGACTTCATACTAATGAATAAATGCGCAGTCCCAAGAGCGCCGTTAAATGTACTGGGAGCAAAAAATTATGCAAATTACGTAATTTTACTACTTTAGAACAATGTGTAATTAGAAGGTAAAACTATATATCAAATTATATTTTTAATGGAGCTCGTACAAAGAAATTATTTCCATTCATTGGTATGAACATTTGATGGTGTAATGGTCAGAACACTTCCATGGACAAAGGTCCTAAGCTACGTGGCTAAAGGTAGGATTTGACGCAGCAGAAAAGAATTTTGTGTTATACATAATAAAAAAAAATCTGGAGTATTGAAGTTAAGGTACACTGATGTACCTTAACTTCAATATTTCAGATTTTTTTATTAATTAAAATTCTTTTCTACGTCAAATCCTATATTTAGCCGCGTAGGATTTAACGCAGGTGAAAAGAATTTTAAGTTATAGATTATATATATTTTTTTTTAAGTATTGCGCGACGTTTTATTGGGGGGGGGGAGGGTGAAGGTCGTTTGACAAACAAATTTGGTTGACGACATAAAGCTTTGAGCTGCAAAGTTTCTTTTACAAAAAGCATTTCAACTGTTTTAACGATTTCCGTTTAATAGGCCACATCCGTTCTGAATAACCTCATAGGTCCCAGCGCTTTGCTTTTTGCCTAATTTCACATTCCATTCTGTTTAATACGTCACTAGTATAGGGTAATGACCATTTAGGCTATTTTGACAACTATGCATGAGACCCCCGTAGGGTAGTAGTGCCGCCAGTGCACCTCATGCGGTGCACTGTAGGATTACTTAATGTCCTTTGCAGCGTCCCTTCGTCCCCTAGCTACAACCCCTTGCATTCCTTTTACTGCACCTACGTCCGTATTCTCTTATATCTTTCTTTCCATCGTCTCCTATCAATTATTTCATACTGCGAGGTTTTTCTCCTGTTACACCTTTCAAACCTTTCTACTCTCAATTTTCCCTTTCAGCGCTGAATGACCTCATAGGTCCCAGCGCTTTGCCTTAAATGCTATATTCTATTCTTGGGCTTTAATACTATATTCTATTCTATTCTATCCATGAAACCAATTTAAAGACTAATAATTCGCAGGACTGGTTGTTTAGGATAGTAACTATTACGAATACTGTTGGCTTGGTGAGTATGAATTTGACACCAAATAGGAGATAGATGAGCAAAATAGTCGAACTTAGTAATCAAAGACTTTTGGAGGATTTTAACATGACTGCCGTTAGATATGGAATGCTTCATGTGGGTGTATCATATGGAATGGTACTTGTGTTAATGGGTCTCTTTAATTGCTGTCGTTTCTGCTAATTATGGGGATGAAAACTGTAAACGCCTGAAGGAACTGGTAAATTAGTGAATGAAGTAAAATACTGGTTGTAAAAACTTATTGGTACATAGATCCCATATATTACTAATGAATTCTTAATACAGCTTTTAATAAACTGGTTGCTCTAGAACAGAGTGGTTGTGGTAAAATGTTATTGCCTTTTAAATACGTTTAGTTACTTGTAAAGAAGCGAATCTGAGAAACTGGTACTAGGAAAATTATAATGAAAGAAGTAACTCTAAAATTATGGAGGTTACTTTCAAGGATGATTGTCTTAGTTTATTTGGAGAAAGCTAAACGCCACTAAGGGTTTCTTTACGAAGACATCTCGGGGTGCTGCTAGGGCTGTTTTGACGCAAACCGTGCCGTCGTTTAATATGAGTCGCGCTAATAAGACCAATTTATTTGCTAAGCGAGCTTCATCGTGACTGAATGTTGTTTTGGGGAAAAGCCGGAAGGGAAAGAAAAAGCTGAGGAATATATATAGAATTTAGGCCAAAAGCCAGGCGCTGGGACCTATGCGGGCATTCAGCGCTGAAAGGCAAATTGACAGTAAAAAGGTTTGAAAAATACAACACGAGGAAAACCTTGCAGCTGCACTGTGCAACGATTGTTAAAGTGGGTAGAAAGTCAGAGGGAAGAGAGAGAATGTGCAGGGAGGTAGAGAAAAAGGAATGACAGAGGTTGCAGCTAAGAGCTGCAGGGACGCTGCAAAGAACCTTAAATAATGCCTACAGTGCACCGGTGAGGTGCACCAACGGCACTACCCACCTACGGGAGAGTTAAGCTGAGGAAGGCAGACTCAATAAAGAATTGCTTAGGCCGAGGAGGATAGACCAGGAGTTGGGGCGAGGAAGTGAGGCGCGAAAAGAAATTGCTTAGGCCGAGGAATAACATCAACAAGCATAAACTCTTCGGCCCCCCGCTGCAAGCCCTTTCACTGTACCTCCGTTCATATTCTCTTTCTTCCATCTTACTTTCCAACCTCTCTTAACAACTGTTTCATATTGCAACTGCGAGGTTTTCCTCCCGTACACCTTTCAAGACTTCTTACCGACTGTCAATTTCCGTTTCACTGCTGAATGACCTCATAGGTGCCAACGCTTGGCCGTTGGCCTAAATTCTGTTCCAATTCCAATTCAAGAAGCATAAACCTATAAATGAGCGAACAGCAATATACGTGATTGTGCTCGACACTTGGGAATGATGGGTTGTGTTCATCATGAAAACCTTCTGGTAGGGATCATTGTGACCTCACAGCATCTAGTAGGGGGGTAGCGCTGTCAGTGCACTTCACGTAGTGCACTGTAGGCATTGCTTAAGGTTCTTCGCAGCGTCCCTTCGGCCCCTAGACGCAACTTCTCTCATTTCTTTTACTGTACCTCCGTTCAAATTCATTTTGACTTTCTACCCTCTCTAAAAATTGTTTCCTAGTGCAACTGCGAGGTTGCCAGGCACTACCGGTGAGTTCGCTCAATTACCGGTGTTGGAAGTTAGCTGGGTTGTCCCTGCTTTTTGCCCGATGCCACAAGACAGATATGGAGGTCAGGGAATAGAAAGGAAGAAGTAGGGCAAAACACCAAGAATAAGAAGTGAGGGCGATTTTTGGGGGGGTTTCGTCTAATTCTGATATCCATTAATAGCAACGTATTTTGCTTCACACGTCTCTCCAAGAGCTACCTCACAATTTACTACACTGTTTTTGTCTTCCCTCCCACCCATAATGTTTGTTCTGACCATTCCCATATGTTCCTAAATGATGATCTGCCTTCCAGAACCAGATGCTCATATAGGCAATGCAAAACTTTGTGCCATTTCTAGAACATATTCTCCATCTTCATTCCTTACTCCAAATCCCTGGTCTCCACGAACCTCTTCAGATCCATTTCTACTCTTGCTAACTCTACCACCCATTTCTGCACCTGCGATTATTTCCTTTCCCTCCTTTAACATCCTGAATGCGGTTTCCAGTACCTCCCTAAATAACTCCTCCTCTTGCATCTGACAACTTATGTAAAGTGAGTATGCTTCCATTAACTGAGAAATACCTTCCTCCCCGACTAGCAATGCTACTCAAAAAAGCCTGTTGCTAACTCTTTTTCTTTTTATTTCCACCTCTTTTTCTTTCTCATCACTACTGATTCGAACTCCTACTCAGGTTTTCTCCATCTAGGAACTGCAATAATATAACTTAATCCTTTACATACCGCTCCGGTTCCCTTGCATTTTACATGGATGCAAATATCATATGGATCATACTTGAAATGAAATGACACATAAATAATCCGCATAGAAGGCAGGCATCTCACGGGACTGAATTACAAAAGTAGTTCAGTGTGGATTCACGGTGGTGTGCGTAGCGAAATAAATAGCATGGGATTTTTAACTATCACGATGGAGTTTAAGAACAATTTTTTTTATTTTTTTCCAGAAAAAGAGATTTGGAGTGAAATTTTACCTCTAAAGCTATTAATTTGAAATCCTGTATTTATATAAATAAATAATATATGTACATAATACATACATATATATATATATATATATATATATATATATATATATATATATATATATATATATATATATATATATATATATATAATATATATATATATATATATATATATATATATATATATATATATATATATATATATATATATAATATATATATATATATAATATATATATATATATATATATATATATATATATATATATATATATATATATATATATACATAACATTTATTCTGAGTTTCTGAGGATGTCTTCTTTCAGTGGCTGAAGACAATACTATTCATTTAAACTATCTTAATGACACCAGTATTTATGTCAAAACATTTGATATATCCAAATTATTATGCTGCTTGATGGAATAGACATTTGGTAGAAAATTTAACGAAGAAGACTTTAATTTACAATGTTCATACACACATGTACATATATATATATATACACACATACATACATACATGTACACACACACACACACACACACATATATATACATGTATATATATATATATATATATATATATATATATATATATATATATATATATATATATATATATATATATATACATATATATATATATATTATATATATATATATATATATATATATATATATATATATATATATAATTTGTATATACTAGCTGACCAACCTGGCACTGCCCAAGAAATCTCTGAATGACAACCAATAAACTCACTCACTCTCTCTCTCTCTCTCTCTCTCTCTCTCTCTCTCTCTCTCTCTCTCTCTCTCTCTCTCTCATTCCTGTTATGATAGTTGCTTCAGTTACATTGTCCAGCATTTTTGACATTTTATATTTCACCACTTCTCACCCCCCATTCCTATCAAGGCTGAACTTGGACTTGAAGGGCAACAGGAGTGCATCTATTCATCCAAGCGATCTAGAAAACAATTGATTAGACTCTAATATCTGTCATTTTTAACATTTTGTTTTACACACCTCACCATCCCCCCTCCCACCCTTTATATTGGGGCTGTACTTGGACTTAAAGGGCATCAAGAGTGTCGCTATTCTCTCAGCAACCTCAAAAGCTATGGATTAGACACTAATATCTGTCATTTTTGGTTATTTTTACATGTCATCCCCTTCCCAGCCATTACCACACCTCTTCCTTTCAGGACTGAATTTGACTTAAAGGGCATCAGGAGTGTCACTATTCTTCTCAGCAACCCCTAAAACAATGGATTAGAAACTAATATCTGTCATTTTGGTTATTTTTACATGTCCTCCCCTTCCCAACCCCCACTTCCTATCAGGGAGGAACTTGGACTGGAAGGGCATCGGGAGTATCTCTATTCACCTCAGCAAACTTGAAAACTATGGATTAGACACTAATAACTGTCGTTTTAGATTATTTTTACACATCACCCCCTTCCCACCCCTTCTCATCCCCCCTCCCTATTGGGGCTCAGCTGGGACTCGAGGGGCATTGGGAGTGTCACTATTCTTCTCAGGGACCTCAAAAACTATGGATTAGACACTAATAGCTGCCGTTTCGGTTATTTTTAAATGCCACCAACTTCCCACCCCCTTCTCACCCACCCTTCCTCAGGGCTGAACTTGGACTTGAAGGGCATTGGGAGTATCACTATTAACCTCAGTGACCTCAAAAAACTGTGGATTAGACACTAATATCTGTCATTTCAGTTATTTTTACATGTCACCCTCCCCTCCCTATTGGGCTGAACTTGGACTCAAAGGGCATCAGGAGTGTCAATGTTCATTTCAGCGACCTCGAAAACTACAGATTAGACACTATTATCTGTCGCTTTCTGTAATTTACATTTCACCCCCTTCCCACACCCGCCCCGCCTCTTTGGTGCCAGTAATTAAGAATCCAACACCATCCTAAGCAGGTGTTTACTGCTACATCGCTTTCATTTTGTGCTTCACTTTTCAGTCTTCCTTCATGAACATCATATGTCTGAAGAACCAAATTTCTCTCCTTCAGGAACCCTTCCTGTGTAACTGCTTTTATTGGCACTTACAAAATCCCATTATTTGCTCAAGAGAGTGCTGCAATGCCTCTGTGAGGCCGTTATTGCCACTTCTTACAATCTTTCCAACTAACTGCTATGTCTAGACACGTTCTATACGTGAGGGCTCCAATCCGCTTTCCCAACGTGAGGGTCACGGCTCACGACTTATCCCATTATTTAATGCCGCCTTCTATTTTTTATTGTGATTTTCTTTTTAAAGTTCTTACAAAATAAACATAGGAGCATTTTCATATAAATTCTTGGATCGCTTCCTCCTTTAGCATGAGTTCAAGTGATCATCAAGAGAAAGAGAGAGAGAGAGAGAGAGAGAGAGAGAGAGAGAGAGAGAGAGAGAGAGAGAGAGAGAAACTTAGAAAACATAAATATATGTTAAGTATATTTTTCACAATATGGAAATGTATCTCAAGTGGGAAAGGCTGAACTTGGGATGAAAAACGAACACACATCCACGAATGCACAGTTCATCCCAGTAAACTGAGGAACGAACGGCAGCAATGCTCTATGGAAGACCGCTTTGGATGCTCTATGGATGTCCGCTTTGGATGCTCTATGGATGACCGCTCTGGTTGAGCGAATACCTTTTGTGAGTGAAAACAGGTGTACGATAGACTGTACAGCATATGAAGAGGGGGCCGAGCAACGCACGCAGAAATAGTAACCACGAGCCAGATACTGCTTTCAGATAGCTGTAGTGTTTTAAGAACTGCAGTTATAAGTTGCTCAAATTTTGTTTGGATTTCATAGCTCATTTCACCCTGCTAATTTCGTTCTCAGGTTTTGTGCAAACTGGAAATATTTTTATGTTTATATTTTTGCGTACAACATGTTCAATAGTTTTGCTTCATACAACATAAAATTAGGATGTTGGGTAGAACAACGGCCGTGAATATATAATTTAATTGATTCAAATTATTATGCAATGGAGCAGTTAAATAATTCTCTTCCTATTTCATCTTTCCGGAATCTTCTGTTCCTGCTGATTCTTTACGAATATATTAAATAGATAAGAAAATGATTTCGCTGTTCCATTGCATAATTACTTAGGCTACAACAATTCATTCGTATATTCACGATCATTTTTCTACCTAACTTCCTAATTTTATGTTGCATGAAGCGATATATATATATATATATATATATATATATATATATATATATATATATATATATATATATATATATATATATATATATATATATATATATATATATATATATATATATATATATATATATATATATATATATATATAACTTGTTTTTCGTAATTATTGAAGTCATTTATCTGATCACTTGGCAGCGGTACAAATGCTTAATCTTCGTGAAGGTGGTGAAATGAATGTAAAAGCCGGAGGTATTAACAGGAAGGAGAGGAAGACCAAGAAATTGTTAGATAAGAATATCTTCAATACACAGGAAGCGCGCGCGCGAGAGAGAGAGAGAGAGAGAGAGAGAGAGAGAGAGAGAGAGAGAGAGAGAGAGAGAGAGAGAGAGAAAGTGAGGTGCAAAGTGTGTTGGGGAGGAACACGTTGCTGACGAGGCTTGTGTGTGAGTGCATGAAGAGTCTGGTAACGGGACATTTCCTCTGATTCAGCAATGGAAGTAATAATTATGTCGCAGTGACTGTTATCTTGTGTGGTCACTTGATCCATCATCATATACTGTTTGTTTCCTTCTTATGAGTGTCGTTACAGAATACTATTCTTGAGTATATATAACTGTGATCCTTTCCCACATTCCCAAAATGTCTTATAACTCTTGGTTTCATTTGGTATTCGACAAAAAGCATGTCTCGCGAACAGGCTACATCTCTAACAACCACACTAACGACTGAAGAGAAATTGATACTACTAGGGGACACGACCCCTCCTCACTTCTGTCGTTTCATAGAATCCAACTGAGGGGAGATCCCTCCCAAGGGAAGGGAAGGGAAGGGAAGGGGGGGGGGAGGAGGTCGCATTTCTCTTGGTTTCCCGCAAAATGTCACACGGGTTGACAGGTGTTTCCCTTTCCGAGCTCTCTTCTCCTGCCTGGTTATTCATCTTTGCTCTATTTTCACACCTTCTCTATGCTACTGTTACTTTCTAGATTTGCCTCACTGGTGTATTATTTACTTTCATTTTTCCGTTTCAAAAGATGGTATTTCTTTTGAATCAAATTTGGTGTCAGATGTTTAGAATCTTTGCTATTTTTCAGTAATAGCAATAATGAGGTATTCACGATGCATTCGAGTATTTTCTTGTGCTTATACTGCTTACGTGCTCAGGAATTAACCCATATTAGGCCTATAGACAACACAATTTCTTAATTCATTCTCTTTTCTTCTACATCACTATACCTGTCTGGTGAGTTACATTTAGTTTTTCTAATTTTCATTACTCTTCATTTATGGTCTGTTTGGGTTATGATTCATAATGTTCCTGGTTCCTACGAGAGAGAGAGAGAGAGAGAGAGAGAGAGAGAGAGAGAGAGAGAGAGAGAGGAGAGAGAGAGAGAGAGAGAGAGAGTTTAGGGGATAGAATGGTGCATGACATTGGCATCAAAAGCAGACGAAAATATTGATATTGAGAGTTGAGAAGTAATAAAGCTATTTCAACTGGTTTAACATTAGCGTCCAGAGTCACGCAATCTCAAGCACAGAATAATTACTTATGATAAGAAATGAATCCATCTGTCAGTCAACCTGCAATCTTCATTTCATTAACCTGCAATAATAATAACGATATTGATGGAAATTATTATTATTATTATTATTATTATTATTATTATTATTATTATTATTATTATTATTATTATTATTATTATTATTATTATCGCATCTTCACAGGAATTAAGACACACATGACATCAGTTACCTATCGGAGCAGACTTTCAAAAACCGGAACGAGTAAACGTGAAAAACACGAAGAGAGCAAAGAAGAGAAGAATGTGAATGGAGAGGAGACTAACAAATAAACACTGATAAGTTTACCACCAGACACACACACACACACGCACACAGCACTTCATGGATATTTCGAAAATTCCTTTACTGCTTTTCATCTCCCAACAAAAGCGGGGAATTCTGGAACCCGCACATCAGTATGAGAGAGAGAGAGAGAGAGAGAGAGAGAGAGAGAGAGAGAGAGAGAGAGAGAGAGAGAGAGAGAGAGTTGCCGCGTACGTGCTGTCAAAACGTCTTTACAACAGGTTTCGTTTTTTCACCAAAAGGTTGTTGGACTCTTCAGTTGCTTTGGGGTCATTCTGCTTCTCTCTCGGCACCCTCTTTTTATACAACTTGCCAAAATAACAAAACCCGGAAGATGCCTTTTTTTCATTTATTGGTATCTCTAAAGGAAGATTAAAAAGAACGTCGACAACATTTTAGAAAAGATTTCACTTCTCCGACGCCGTTGGAAATATGCCATAGAAATTGTGCCAGTGCCTCCAAGCATGCACAGTAACATGGCACGATTCTTTGAACTTAACTCACTTACCAGGAAATGGTTTTGTGTGTAAGTATGTTTTATTCCGGAAAAATAATTTAGGCATTTCCACAACAATTGGAGGATGAAGGTAATAAATGTAACATGTAAGACTTCCTAAGTCTCGTGTGTCACTGAAATCAGTTAACAGTAAGAAGACGACGAACAGCTGAAGAATAACAACAAAAACGTGTATATATGTGATGGCTTATTCATCCAAAACCACAATGAAACAATAAAAAACGCACCATAAATTCTCCCTCCTTTTCATTCCATCGGGAATCACAAGCAGGAAGAATTTTATGACAAATTCCACAAATTCCAACTTTTCTCTAAATGTCATTCGGTTGCCTAAACTCATTTTTCCACAAATAATTAAGTCCAATTGAACCGGGTTCCCAAAAGTATAAATTTCCGACATAGCTATTCCTGGATCTTGTCCGGAAATTCTGGAACTGGTTGTGTTACATTCTACCTTCAAAGAGGCAAGGGAAATCTAATGAAAATTCCGGCTATAAGATTTCGCCTATTAATTCCTGTTGAAAAGACCTGGAACTTCATTTTCCTTTTGTTGGCTCTAATGTGGCCTCTGAGACTCATCTTTTAGATGCAGGAGGAACTTTGCTCGAAATCGTTTCGAATTTTATTGTTTATATTTATTTATTTATTTATTTATTTTTTGCAGAGGAATTTCATGTTAACATTTCCATAGACGGAAGATCTTTACAAAACTAAGTTATTGATCAGTTAGTTTTTACAGATATATATATATATATATATATATATATATATATATATATATATATATATATAATTATGAACTTTTACCTCATCGGTTTCTCATTCTTTGAAACACATGTTTGACGTGAATATGTAAGAGACAACCAGTGACTCGTTAAAAGATGAGAAAAATCTATGCATCTAAGAGCACAAATATTATGTTTATCAGCTCGTTTTCACAAATACTGATAAACTTGTTCACGAGGTCGATCAGTGAGTCCATCGTTCTACGGTTGATCTAAACAGTGAAATATATACCTGGTAATTAGTCTGAGGTGGTTGGTCGTAGAGAAGAGGATAACATGGACGTCGACGGTTTCTGTAGCCACCCACTCAAGGGGAAGTGTGCAGAAATATTAATCAAAGGACTGACAGGAGAAAGCGGATCTAAACATGGTTTTTACAATGAGAGAGAGAGAGAGAGAGAGAGAGAGAGAGAGAGAGAGAGAGAGAGAGAGAGAGAGAGAGAGAGAGAGGTTGTTGACTTTAGCCGATGCTCATCACGTACCTAAACTCCGGACTAAGCAGCTTTGGCTGAGATCATGTCAGATTTCCCCTGAGTTGTGCGCAGTTGGCCAGTTTTTGCTTTGTTAAGTTTTTTTTTACATACGTTTAATGGATTTTTATCTACAGTATCTATCTGTTTACTTAGCTATCAGTATATGTATCTAGTGATACTGATTACAAAAACGCACTCATGGCCTATCATCTGAGACAATACTACGATTAAAACACTGTTTTTTAAAATAGAAAAAATCCTTAAAGTCCAGACATGACACGTTTATTGCCATACATAGTCCCGAAGGACTTCTGATCACTTGAACTGAATGAAGTAATGAACAGCAGCGTTACCACTCTCAAGGGGAAAGGTCAAGGTGTTGAAAGGATTTATACGAGTGTAAATATATTTATACCTAAATATAAAAATTCCTTCTCGCTAGCTACACAGAACATGCCTTCCGGAAGGAATTGAGAGAGAGAGAGAGAGAGAGAGAGAGAGAGAGAGAGAGAGAGAGAGAGAGAGAGAGAGAGCTGGAAGTCCTGATTCAAGTTATCACTCAGAGTAGATTAAGGGCTAAAATTTGAATTGCCATTAGTGTGAAAGAAATCTTAGATTGCTTGGCATAAGGCCGTCTCAAAATTACAATTTACTGTCTTCTAGTTGTGCTGCCTCTATCTTTATTTGTTAGACCACTCAAAGATCAAAGTTAACCACGAAAACTTTCAGTTGACTAGTGATGCCTCTTGTAATCAACAGCACTGACCAAAACAACACAGACAGTCTGGCATATTTTTACCATATGATGCCAGCAAAAAACCTTCTCTCGAATTCTCATTCAATCGGAGGTGGCGAAAGTTCCGCGGAGAGGCAACGTTGCAATGCACGTGATCACCGTCACTTCAGTTCATTGTTTTTGAACAGAAGTTGAGAGCGTAGCATATTAGAATTGCAGTATGTAATGAAACTCCTCCGGGGAATATTTTGTTTCCCAAAACGTGCCGCATATTAGGTTCACTATATGATTCTAGTAAGGTTGGCAATAAAAAAAAATGTTCAAAGTTTTAGTAAATCACCCCTATAATAATCAATTGTGGCATAGGCCTATGCATCAAATAGGTACTAAGAAGAGTTTACTTCGCACTATGTGACTCTCTCCATCTTTTTTACAAAGGTTATATTACTCTTTTCATGGCAATCTTGACATTTTTTCTTGTGGTGGTACAAGATGTACACTTGAGTACTTGTCCCATCCACGAGAGCAAACATTTTGACATGCCAGTGGCTAAGTTGACTTTTGTCACACTGTAGATTTTGTTTAGTTTTAAGTTGTACAATAATATAATGAAAGAGCTGTGCACTTATTTTTTATGAAATGATATTTAATTAATAGGTAACAAATATGTCTGCATCGGCTATTGATAAGAATGAAACAGGGGCATATCTTACAAAAGAATGATTGAAAAAAGGACTTTGGAAAAGAACGAGGAATTTTCTGATGAATGAGATTTACAATGTTCCTCTTATATTTGAGAAAGAAATAGCAAAGGCAAACCACAGGCCCAATACACACATACTGCAGTCTTCGATGACGTCAAATAAACTAAAGAAAGGCGTGGCGGGACGGATGGTGTGGTGGTTCTTTTTTTTGTGGGGGGGGGGGATTTCTAAATTAATGTTTATACGAAAACAAGATGAAATGCTGATACTTTACGAGCGTATCAGATGCCCGTTGCAATGATTTTTTCTGACCTGCACCAAAGGGGAGGGAGGGTACAGTGGCTTCTATTCACGTGACCTGTTCCAGGCAAAGCTTTGGGGGAGACCCCAGAAGGAAACCTTCGTCAGTAGTCCAAAGTCAACAAGAGTCTCGGCTTTCCTCGACTTTAGTGATCGCTTACTTCTCTTCCTAAATGAGACTTGGGTTTTATTTAAGGAAATGCGCTTCTTCACCTTGGTTCATGGAAAAATGGACAAATCTCTCTTTAAAATTGATTAAAACTGTGCTTTTAGATTATTTAATTTTTATGAGCTGAGAGATACTACAACTCGAAAATGGAATGTATACTGTAGCGTTCAGTTATACATTCGTAGAAGTAGCTCTTCTTTTTTATAGTTACTGCTCAAAACAATTTTCATGTTGCTTTCTATTTGCGTCATTTCTTTCATTTCTTGAGCAGGGGATTTTGTTTAGGATCTTTTTCAACTGAGCGTTTCAGTTACTTCTCTTTGGCATGTGCCGGCCATACATTCAAGGGGTTGGAGTCTTTGACGCTCCTCTGTGAGTTTTCAGGGAAAGAGTCGCAGTGATCTCTTCAATCCTCGTCTTTCTCGGGCTCTTTGGATACGTTTATCTCTGATAGTATCTAACCGAGAGGGAAATACACAAAGACACATCATCAGTCCGAGCAAGATTCGAGAGGTTGGCGAGATCACACTAACGAACAAGCTTCTTCAAAGAAAATGTTTGCCCAAGCCATGCCACATATTAAGTGTGATCGTTGAATCCTGCGGAATGACCTCCTAACTCACACTGAACTGAAGAGGCCATTCGTCTGGGAGTTTTCGAGCCTCTTTATTATTCCATCACAATAATGAGTCTGGACGGAAGGTCTCTTTCTGACATCGATTCATTAATTCTAATTAAACACTCCGTTAACAGGAACCATACGCGCTTCGCTCTGATTTATTCGTTTCCTTTTCACTTCTCTCGGAGATTTCTCTATTTTCCAGGTGCCGGATATAATGGTTCTTTGCGTCTTGATTTTTTTTTTTTTACTGTTTACATTCATGAAGTAGAGAATATGTGAGGGATTACTCTTATATTGCTGATTCAAATAGGAACTTCCCGCTTTGCTCGTGAATAAGCGTTTAAGGAAAGCCGACACTATAGCAAATAGATGGGGCAATTAACAACCAAATTAGTCATAACAGCAACAGCAGCAGGAATACCATTTACATCAATGCCAAGAATAATCAAAATGAAAAGAGTTAACAATAACGCAGGACTATCCAGAGATCCAGATGTTAGAAGCTATGTGAACCGACAACAAGATATTGGCATTGTGGGCTTATGCCACCTTTTATGATTCTGTTATTTTATAAATAAACCCTTTCTTTAAGAAAATTCTCAACTAATAATATCCAATATGATTCAGTCACAAGGCAATTTCAAGCTGAACGAAGGCCTATTTATTGTTATGAGTCTCAACAAAACCGAAGAGTCTGCAACTTATCTGGATTCCTTTGCCAGTGCACTGGATAAATGGTAACAGAGAAATCGAATTTCTGCAATGCGCACTTAAGTCAAGCATAATGGTATAGGCTATGAATACTTAAAGAAGTTATGACTGCTTTAAAAACTCAAATACAGTACAGTACTGCTTAATTATTGTATTTTTGCAAATATTTTTTATCAAAAAACTTTCCGGTTTAAACAGTCTCCTAAAATTTAGTGCGCTGAAACCTTAATGCCTGCATTGAACTAAAGTGTGTATAAGGAGTGAAATTCCATTTTTACACACACACACACAATTAAAAGCAAGGACTGTCTCGAAGAAGTATGGGGATAAAATAAGTAATTTAATGTTCCTTTCAAAACCAGGAATGGCGGAAAAAGGGAAAATGAATACGCTTAAATAAAAAAGAAATTTCTTCTTCTTCTTCTTCTTCTTTTAACGTGCTTTTTCCCATTTTTTGTATGGGGTAAGGACGATGCCATCTTTTGAAGGACTTTGATTTGGCTTTGGGGTAGACCGTAGTCTCAATCGGCTGCCCTGCCTGACATCGCTTAGACCCCGGTAGCGTATGTACATGTATCGTAACCAAATCACCAGCTCCCTTTCTCCCAGCGGCGAGGAGATTGAGAGGTTAGGTCGACAGTTCGAGACGTGTGAGGTGTCTGTTATGTTTTTAGAAGATGTTGGAGTGGCTTTGTTTGTGTGTGTATTAGTCTGTAACACCCATTTGCTTTTAACAAACCTATCCGTTGATCACATACATAATCCCAGGGTGTCTACACGAATAGCAAAGTGTCCGCTTCTCTGACCGGTTGGCTGCGGATTTGAACCTGCGCCACAGACCTCTAGGAAGTCCGAAGCTGCTGCTCTACCGACCTGGCTATCGAGGCTCCTGCTTAATTAAAAAAGAAACATCGAATCCAATTCCTGAAGGGTGGAAGGCGATAAAGAGCGTGAAGGGGCAATCGGGAGAATGTGAACCTAAATGATAATAATAATATAATAATAATAATAATAATAATAATAATAATAATAATAATAATAATAATAATAATAATAATAATAATAATAATAATAATAATATCAAGGTATTTATAACATTTTTTAAAACGTGAATTAGAAGTGAATAATCTATCAGATAAATATAAAGAACATGAAATACACAAATATTGTGAATAAGGAGAGAATGCGATAACCCTGAGATCATCAATGGTGACAGTTATGAAAAACGATTACATCTCTGAGCAGAGAATTACATCACACGATCAATAAAAGAGGAGAAATTAACAAACAAAAAAGTTGAAGGGCGCGCGGTTCCTGACAAAGGAGCGTTTTGTTCCAAAGGAGTGAATCGGTGTCAGGAAGGATCTTTCCGTCCAAAGTCGTTGTTGCGGCGGGAATCATTGAGTTCAAAGATCATTCCATGGGTCGCATTAATGTTTGATTGAGTGACATCTTTCAGAAAGTCTAAAAATACATCGTTCCAGCTGTCACCGATCGCACAATAAATAGGGCTTTGCTAAAGCAAGCGTTTTATTTACATAAGTCAACAAGTAAAAAATGCGCCGAAGTTTCTACGGCTCAATCGAGCTTCCAGCACAGCCGCTACAGTGTATAATCAAGGCCACCGAAATAGATTTATCTTTCGGTCGTCTCGGTATAATGCTGTATGAGCAGCGGCCAATGAAACTTTAACCGCGGCCAGGTGGTGGCCCGCCCTATATCGTTGCCAGAAGCACGATCACTGCTAACTTTAACCTTAAATAAAATAAAAACTATTGAAGCTAGAGAGCCGCAATTTGGTATGTTTGGTGACTGGAGGGTGGATGATCAACACACCAGTTTGCAGCCCTCTAGCTTCAGTAGTTTTTAAGATCTGAGGGCGGACAGAAAAAGTGCGGACGAACAGACAAATAGCCATCTCAACAGTTTTCTTTTACGGAAAACTAAAAAATGCAGCAAAGTATGCTGGGCATCCTCGCTATGCCTCTCGTGCGTGGGTTCTTTATTTACGACCGTTTCGGAAACAGTTTCTTAGATATCAGCGTATCGAAAAGAGTCCTAGGATTTGTTGTGGCTATTGTAAAGAAAACCCGCAGAGGAGCACCAAAGACTCCATCCCCTTGAATAGATGGCTGCCACATGACAGGAAAGTAAAAGAACTGCCCCAGTTCAGACAGGTTCTAGATAAAGTTCCTTGCTCGACAAACGAAAGAGATGACGGATATAGAAGGCGCCATGAAAGTTCTTTAGAGAAATTATTTTCGTAAATGAAGATGGCAGGCTCCTACAGACACTAGGGACTGAACCTCTTAAATTGGAGATATCTCTTTCAGCTCACGAAAATCAGACGTTCCTATAAAACACAATTTCAATGAACTTTTAAGACAGATTTATTTACATTTTTATATAAATCAGTGTGAAAATCCGGATATACTAACAAAGGCTTCCTTCTGGGGCAATCTTCTCGCTTCTTCTTTCTTGGCCCTTCATTATGTCAATTCACCCTTCGTAATTATACTCATGTTTTGAATCTGGCGAAATTGCACTCAGAACAGGTCGGCCAACTGATGATGAAAGGGTGAACAGGACATGAACCAATAACAACGTTATATTTCGTACAATTACTTGGTGATCAAAATGAAAGCTGGTTTGATAACCTAGATTTCTCTCTCAAAACATACAGTAAGTCATGTCAGCTGATAATGCTGTCGAGGTGACAGGCTATGTGGTCATCAGTCCAAAAGTGAATAATGCATCATGGTCGCCGAAGTTAGCTTGCAGAATGTTTCGGATCCACGCTATTGCATGAAAAAAAAAAAGTCCTTAAGCATTTCCCCTATATTTAAAGGCAAACCCGTACAAATTCCACTCATTATTTCGGAAAACATGACCAACGCTTCCAAAAGACGAGATCCTACTGAAAACGTGAACGTGAGGAAAATGACAATAATTAAAACCTTACGACAAGAAACACAAAGGAACAGCCATCGCTGGTTTAGTTCGCCCTGTCCAACCTCTTGGGGCATAGTCATACTTTGTTTTCCATATAAGCCTATTTCCATTCCTCGCCTTTCATTTATCTTGTTGGTTTCCATTATTTTTTTTTTCTCTCTCTCTCTCTCTCTCTCTCTCTCTCTCTCTCTCTCTCTCTCTCTCTCTCTCTCTCTCTCTCTCTTGGGTGCCATCACACGGACGGTTTTTTTCTGGCATCTTGAGATGCCTTTCTGCCAGCATTAGGACCAAGCGGAGGTCACTGTCCCACGGTAGAACCGCTTCCGTCACAGACCGGCTTCCTGCTTTCGCCAGTTTCTGCTCTTGAATGCACTCTGGTGAAAACTTATTGCATCGACAAAGCGAACCTGGCTATATGCTTAATGATTTTACTTGGTCAAAACTAGCTCAGAGCCCTGAGCAGGACGTACACACTCTCTTTCGGCAGTTTCTATATACAAATGCATGAGTACAGAATTTATGCCAAAGGTCAAGCACTGGGACCTATGAGGTCATTCAGCGCTGAAAGGGAAATTGAGAGTAGAAAGGGTTGAAAGGTGCAACAGGAGGAAAACCTCGCAATTGCTCTATCAAAACGATTGTTAGGAGAGGGTGGATAGTCAAGTGAAAGAGAATTTAAACAGAAGCGCAGTAAAAGGAATGAAAGGGGTTGTAGCTAGGGGCCGAAGGAACGTTGCAAAGTACCTTAAGTAACGCCTACAGTGTACTGCGTGAGGTGCACTGACGGCCCTGCCCCCTTCGCGGGTTTCTACTGTATAGGGAAAGACCTCTCAACTAAACCCGGCACCCGCAAGCATGACACCAACTACTGTTCATTATTAGTACCGCAATTAGTTACTTCCAGTCTCTGAGCAGTCGCTACTGGCGGACATGGAATCAGATCAATGTTGCTGTGAGATTCGGTGCGATAAAGTCTCTCTCTCTCTCTCTCTCTCTCTCTCTCTCTCTCTCTCTCTCTCTCTCTCTCTTACGAATGCTAACGGGTCGATTTTCAAACCTTAGTGGACTCAACATGTCACTTTATTTCTAAACGCTCCTTGCTTTCAATTCAAGGTAGGAACATAATACAATGTCTATCAGATCAAATTGCTTCTAGAACTAAACCGTAACGTACTAAATGGGTAACTGTATTCAAAGTAATAAAAAATGGATCACTCCAAAGGTATTCAACCTCCAAGGGCACTCAAATTAAATTAAATCATAACAAGGTTCAAATGATAGGATCAGTCGCTCTTCCTGAATCCTCGTGCGCGCGCGCGCGCGCACACACACACACACACACACACACACACACACACACACACACACACACACACACACTAACAGCCGGCGAACACAAAACTTGAAATGTAGCGCCGAATATTCCCTTCGGCACTCTGACTTCATCGGGGAAGATGCCAGCTGTACATTTAGTGCAGCTACAAAGCTGCATTACAAGGTTCGTCATACAATAAAATTTAAAAAGATAATAACCACGTTCGTTAAGAAGAATAAATTCAAAACAAAAACACTCATGAATTTCAACATAATGGTTCGGCTAAACGTAATGAACTAACCGGTGATATAGAACAATGCGAATCTGGTAACGCTTTGTCCATGCGGCAAACGCCTATTTGCACATACACACTGAGAGGGGCAAACACAACCCAACAACCTCGTTCAGCTATTACCACACCTAACATCAGTTACAGCCTTCAAGAACAGAATAAAAAGAGGGGTGTCATTCTTGAACAGATTTTTATATAATACACACACACACACACACACACACACACATATATATATATATATATATATATATATATATATATATATATATATGTATATGTGTATATATATATATGTATATGTATATATATATATATATATATATATATATATATATATATATATATATATATACTGTATATATGTGTGTGCGTGTCTGTGTTATATACACACAAAGACACACACAATTATAATATATATATATATATATATATATATATATATATATATATATATATATATATACAAATACGTGTGTGCGTTGATTGGAATTGCTATTACTTTTGTATTTTAGCCCTGGTGCTTTGAAACGACTGAAGATAAACTTGAGTAATGTACCACCACCTTCTTGTCCTCTTGTTTATACTACGCATACGCATTCGACTCTCTAGAAGTCCACACTTTGCCGAATATGTACATACATATATACTGTACACACACACACACACACACACACACACACACACACACACACACACACATATATATATATATATATATATATATATATATATATATATATATATATATATATATATATATATATATATATATATTTCCTTAATTAGTCAAAAAGATTTGGTTGACTTTTACTTGTCTCAAGGATTGATTGTGTGTCTTCAACAACCTTAAAAGCAGGAACTTTGTTTTGTGTCTTTTTCCAAAACTAAATCAGATCAGTTTAACTCTCACGACACCGGCCTGGTCAGGTTTGGTCTGTAGAAGGTTCACTGCCCCCACGGGCCATACGAATTTGCATAGCGGTAATTTTTATTAGCGCTTCATGTAACCTTATATTTCATGCTATCTTAGAGAATTTGATGTCATTGTAAAGGTAATGAGATATAATTTATCACGTTATGTTAAAAAAATCCCTGAAGCCCAAAAAAAAGCACCCAAATCAGGAGTTGAAGTTAGCCGTATTGGAAAAGTTTTTGCCTCATTTTTTAATTCACCAAAAGTCAATAAACAGAGATACCTCAATTTTGTCTATACAAAACCAAATGTAAATGAAATTGCCTTTCTTTCAATATATCACTCATTACTATTTGTGTTAGGTACGATATGTCAAAGGGCAATGAAAAAAATGCAAAATATACGCACGAGTTGGTTATCGGTCAGTTGTTTGTTACTATTTAAAAAAAAAACAACACACCAACAATAAATAAATTGAGATAGCTGTGAAAGTACTATAATTTGGATTTCATAATATATGCTTTATAACTATTTGCATGATGTATGACGCAACACACCCCTTAATAAAATAGTCAACAAACAAACTCGCATGAGCAGCCGGGGAGAACTTACGAGTAAAGGGAAATTTCAAGTATTGCTTACATTTACAAATAAAAAAATGTAAATTGAGATACCTAATGTTTATATTATATTTGTTAATTATGGACAGTTCCCCTCCTCTGGGAGAACTTTTGTGCATTTTAAAATGTCATCGTTATGTACATTTATAAATTTGAAAAAAAAAAAAAATCATAAATGATTATGCTTATAACTGGTAATATTTTTAAAAATAGAAATGCATGATACATCGTGTTCCTCATCATATAACATTTTCGTCAAAAAACATATTACACACAAATGCACACGAAATAATGAAAACATACATAAATCTCACAAAAACATCATAAAACAATGCATTGTATAAAGAATGCATAAAATATGTAAATAACATACATGAAATGAAATCTGGTGTACTCACCAACAATCCTGGTCTTCATGTCTTGCTAATGCCTCCTCCTCTATTTCGAAGACCTTGCAGTTCATGTCGTATGACCAGCGGGGGGAGGGGGAGAGCAGGAGGAGGCATTCCTGATGCTCCTACTACTGCTCCCCCGGTAGTGGGGGGGGAGGTGCCGTGTGGTGGTGGACGAGTGCCAGTAGTTTCGGTTAGTAATGTAATCACGGAAGCTTTGGGTTTTTATGCAGAGGCATTCTGCACCAGGCACATTGATACGTGGTGTCCTTTGGAAAGCCCTTCATAGTGCAAACACGGCCTCTCCCTCTGCTTCTGGAACTCTGGCCCGTGCACAGTGCCAGGAGAAAGGCGAGACCTGGGGTCCGTTTTGGAGTCTTGTCTTCAAGTACCGAAGGCACAGCAGTATCGTCAGAAGTGCTAGTGGCAGGAGGGAAACCAGTTGATGTACTAGGGGTGGACATAACAGCATAAACAGTTGCAGGAGCAGGATCATCCGGAGTAGGTGCAACTCCTTGCTCAGAATACGCATTAGGGGTAATGGTAAGATCATCAACAGGCCACTCATCCCGAAAGAATGTATGTAATTTTCAATGCAATGTGTTGCGAGTACTTCACCGTCTTCCATAAGAAGCTGTAGCACTTAAACATCTTGGTCAAAGAGGTCAGCTCCGTTCACATACTATATGTAGGCCTATTCCTACTGCCGCAGTCACCACCTGAGTAACTCCACCCTTCTCCCTTTTTGTTGAACAAACTCCTCCTTGTCCGTGCCCTGCAAGTTGGTTATTACAGTAACCAACCATTAGTGCTTTTGATTCTCCTCTCATGAGGGGTCAAGTGCCACTGGTGTGCACCCCGTTTTCACAGAGCCCCAAGACGAATAGGATTAGTTACCTAGAGATCCCGTTATCAACGCTCATGCGCATGACGTCACAGGGAGAGTTCAGCCAGGCGACACATTGGCGGGAAATATCCGGCATTTTCACAGATGTTTATGTTTTCATTTGTGAGGAAAGATTCATCATGGTGATATGTGCTATATAGCCTATGGGTGCTCCAGCTCTTATAAGAACAATATAAATGTTGGCAGTGGAAAAAATTAGATTTTACCGTTTCCCAAAACATGAGGGATTATGTAAGAAGTGGGGTGATTATACGCAAAAGAAGTCATATTATCAATAACAAAACTACAGAAATTTGTTCGTCACATAACCCAGTGATTTTACCAGAAACCTTCGGCATGAATTACCGGTACTTAATTATTGTCCTAAGAATGCCGCAATCTAAAAGGAGATGCCATACTGACACAGAGTCTTTACAATAATGTTACTGTTGATTCAGGTAAGCCTATTACTAGCCTATTACTAGTATCTCGTCACTTTGCCTTGGTTTACTAGGCCCTATGTTGCATGTAGCATTTTGGGTCAACTAAGTGAACTATGGGCCTAGGCTATATGGATAGGCTCACTTAGAAAATTTAAGAGATTGTATGAATATATATCAGTTATACTTCTCTTGCAAGTAAATCTTTGGCTACGATCGGAAGAATGTCTGTCAAGATCAGCAAGAGAGAGAGAGAGAGAGAGAGAGAGAGAGAGAGAGAGAGAGAGAGAGAGAGAGAATGCAGACATTCCATAGAAAAGGTATAATTAGATGAAAAAAACTGTTCATTGATCTTGAAAAATCACTTGATTGAAACGAAGAGAGAGAGAGAGAGAGAGAGAGAGAGAGAGAGAGAGAGAGAGAGAGAGAGAGAGAGAGAGAGAGAGAGAGAGAGAGAGATTTAACTGTAATAAGATTTCAATGAAATGTTCGAAATAAAAGGTTAGGCCTATGTCATACGTGAATTTTTATTTCCATTGCTATTATATTCCCTATCATTTGTATTTTTATTTTCAAAATACAGTCATATAAGACATTAATATCAGCCTACTTTCATAAATGCAATGTTAGGGAATCCAGAAAGAGGCATGAACATAAAACTATGATCAAATCGTATATGACAGCTGTCAAATAATCACTCAGTACTCTCCACGTCTTGACAGCCTTTCTGTCAGCCTCACGGAGCTGCAATAATTATCCAAGAACACCTGATAACCTTTATCCAGATAGGAGCCAAGCACCTGAAAAATCACACTACGGTACACCGTGAAATCAAGCACTTAACCGGATTCTGCCGCACACAAAATATAAATTTTGATTCCCATATTTCACTAGTTTCTGGGGCCTATTCACTTTGAAAGACCCTGCCTTTCCACAGAAGGAAGCACACCATCCAAAGACAGGAGGTTCTTTCCTGGTACATGAAGATGTTGGTACGAGTTTTGGATAGATTCAAGAACTGGGCGCACAACATAAGCCTATCGATAGTACCTGGTGGTAACGCTAGCTGCTTCACTGCATGAAAATAGCGTGAAATTTGCACGAACCTTGAGTGTGAAATCACTCGTAGCCACGTTCCTCGATATTATTTATTATGTTTAGACCAATACATCCGTTCTCATGGTAACTTCAGCACCCCCATACAAATGCGTATTCCGATATTGCATTCGTGCCACTTCAGTGCTCTCTTTTGCTTGAGAACAGCCCCTGCAATAAGTGGCATAATGGCGGCATAATAACGGAGCAATTCTCGCGTGAGAAGTAGCTGGAAGAAACATATGGCACTCATTGGCACTGGCACTTTCAGCCGCGAAACATCTACAGTATAAATTCAGGCAATGCAGGGGGTCAGCAGGAAGGAGTTGCGTGAAAGGGACCCGGCTGAGAAGCAAGGATGCAGCCTTACCGCTCCCTCCCCCCCACCCATCTCCTCGCCTTGTGTCATTCCAGTGATGGGGACAAGAGGGTCTCATCCTCATTGCTATCAACACTCAATTTCGGCCACAAAATCGTCACTGCCATCATCACTATTTGTCACTTTCACTCTCCATAAGGCATCAATAGCCTAATTATCATTCTAGGCGTTAAATTATACTTCTGGAACTCGGTAAGGTGCGGTAAATAATATATAGTTGTCAGGAGGGAAGAAGCCTTCACATGCTGGTTTCTCCAACTGCTCACTCTCTTTTGCCGGACCCCTTGAACTTATAAAACACTGCTCTAACAACGCACTATGGCACTTTCAAAACGCTAAGTAACACCTTTTGCAACAAAATCCGAAAAAAATCCGCAAAGTTGAGTACGAAACACGCCGTCGTACCCTGTAAATAAGCGACACTGATAACCCGCTCTAACGTGTCACATTACGCGATCACACTGCCTTTTTTAAAAGGACATTTCGGCGCATGCGTAGACCAAGAGCTCCCCCACCCCGTGCAGCGAGGGAGAAGCAGCAGTGTCTCGTGACGTCAATATTCAAACCATGTTATGATGCGCGTGCGCGTTCATCGCGCGCATGGAAGTTGGGCGCTCGGACTATACTATATATATATATATATATATATATATATATATATATATATATATATATATATATATATATATATATATATATATATATATATATATATATATTTTAAAATGTATGTATATGTGTGTGTGGGTGGATGTTTATTAGTGTCTATGTGTGTCTGCACAGAGCAATAATCAGAAAAATGGGAATGTAATGGCAAACTTTTGTGTTTACAATACGATAACGTAATTTTACCTCGTATCATCTCCCACACAAGAGCTGAGAGACAGTCACTCTTGTTTTCCTGAAGGAGCGAAAGGCTCCTCGAGGTTTGTGTTCTTGTAGGCAGCGTTCCCCACCCGGAGAGCCCCGGCTCCCTGTATATTTTAAGAACTAGTTTTTTTATTATGTTATTAAAGTTATCAGCAAAAGAGAACTATTTCTTCATCCAAGTTTGTTTTATTTTAAGTGAAAATCTTCCGTGTTTCTCACATACAAGTAACATTAAAAGGGATTGCCTCAACATCCAGTGCTCCAGTAATTAAAAATTAATATAATTAAACACTTCACTTCTCAAGGATGACTATATAAAAGGCCTGCAACGGTAGTGTCATATAATATATATATATATATATATATATATATATATATATATATATATATATATATATATATATATATATATATATATATATATATATATATATATATATATTATATATATATATATATATATATATATATATATATATATATATATATATATATATATATATATATATATATATACATGTACATATATATACTAACAGGACCTCATTGAAACTAGATTGTATCTAGGAGAGTTATTTATTCAATAAAAGTTACAAGCTTTCCAGGACTAAAAGTCCTCATTGTCAAGTATCCATGGATACTTGACAATGAGGACCGTTAGCCTTGGAAAGCTTGTAATTGTTTTGAATAAATAACTGCTAGATACCATCCAGTTTCAAGGAAGTCCTGTTAGTAATTGTATTATTGCACAGAACAATTGTGCAAGTGATAATGTTTGTTTATATATATATATATATATATATATATATATATATATATATATATATATATATATATAATATATATATATATATATTTATATATATATATACTATATATATATATATATATATATATATATATATATATACATATATATATATATACACACACATATATTGTATATACTGTATATACCTGGGGAGATTTTCAGGTACGATGCTTTTTACCTTCCCGGTTGTATTAACGACATATTAACGATGTCTCTCTCTCTCTCTCTCTCTCTCTCTCTCTCTCTCTCTCTCTCTCTCTCTCTCTCTCTCTCTCTCAGATGTTGTGTATCCGCAGGAGGGATGGAAAGAATTACAAATCTTTTAAATCATCATCCAATTATTGAGACAAGGGAATCGAATCGGAATAGAAAGAAAAAGGTGAAACGCTGATAACAATTCAACCTGCACACCAGAGGGCAATAAGGGCACGTGGTGAATACAGCTGCAGTATTCTTCTGACTGGATAAAACGCAATAATACAGAGTGGATACGGCGGCAATAATACCTTGCAGTGGCCTGACCGACAAAAGCTGGGTGGTAAAGGGTTTTATGGGTCAGTAAAATCAGTGTCTGATGAAATAAAAATAAATAAATGCGTTTAAGTAACACAAGGAAAGGTCGCCATGGACATATACATACATACATACATACATATATATATATATATATATATATATATATATATATATATATATATATATATATATATATATATATATATACATCGCGGTGGAGAGAGAGGGACGTGAAAAGATCGGAGACTCAAGAGGAACGCAGGGTAGGAAGATTCTTATGCTCATGCAAGGGTCTTGGTCACAATTAAAAAAAATCGAAACAGTTCACGCTTGAAGACATGTTAGAGTGAGGCTGAATGCAGAATATGCAGACCTTCACATACACTGTTCGAGATGCGTTTAAATTCTGCGTCATACAGGCTTTAAGTCGAACTATGAAATCAATTTCTCGTCATTGACATCTTTTGTTGTTCATTGATTAATTTTTTTTTTATTTTTGTATAATTTACAAAACCAGCAACAATGGCAATATTAATAAATGATGTCCTTGACTTTTATCTATATATTTTATGACTAAAATTTTCTGATGTTGGTTGAGTGGAACCTCACTCTTCAGGTTACGATGATTAGTATAAAACTTTAAACAGAAGCCTAAAACTTTTTAAACTAAATAGCCCCCCTGAGGTTTTATACTTTATTTACATCTATTCATGAGAATACAGGTATTTGTGGATTATTGGGATCTAGATATTACATACTTTGGGATAAGCTCTTCTCTCTCTCTCTCTCTCTCTCTCTCTCTCTCTCTCTCTCTCTCTCTCTCTCTCTCTCTCTCTCTCTTGAAACACACAGCACTGTTGCAGAAGTCCTATTACAGCAAGCTTTGTTCCACATGATGGCGGCGGCATCGAGCTGCAATCACAGGTCGAAGAAAAACAATGAGGTCACAGGACCCACATCTTGATGGCTAATCCCATTTCAGTGGAGTGCGAAACCAATTTGCATTTCGACTGCCTTTTCGACAAACGCTGCTGACGAATATTTCTGAAAGGAAGTAACTCTATATGAACGGAAAATCAGTAAAAATTAAAATGGAGTCAGGAAAGGTTCATTGTTCATTATATATCTTAACAGCTTTGAGGAAATACTTCTGCGCAGAAAAGAAGGCTTTCCCAGTAATATGGAATTCGAACTCTTCCCTTCCAACATCATTCTGTAAGAATAAACATGAAACGTCTCGAGATATTTTAAGCATAAATATCACATATCTATCAAAAGTCTCACTAAAAGCCTCGAACAGAAAGTTCTTGAGAGCAAATGGAAGGCTCCGTCCAGCCCGAACATGATCCAGTGATTCGAAACTGCTATCAGGAAAGCTGATCCCTGTCCAAAGTTATTTCTGGTATGTGAACTCAGTCACAATGTGGCATTTCATGTTTGCCTTTGTGATAAATACCAGAATAAGTCTATTTAGTACGAAAATACAAAACATCACAGTAGAGCATCATTTCAAAGAGAAGGGAAAACTTGGAAGTTACAGGAAGTTACGAAGACAAAAGAAGATGCCTATATTAATAGCTTAGTTATACTGCGAGATCATTTTAAACGGCACCGAAAGGGATCTGATTTATGTTTGATAATACTTTTCTCACTAACTCCGCGGAAAGAAGTCTCTTCCGTATTGAATGTCAGTTTTTCTGATATCCTCGGCCGTGGACTGGGCGACCTTGTGTCCTCATCTGGAGCAGACACGTGGAAAGCAGGAAAAAGGAAACGTAGGCCGAGGTGTTCGGACCCAGAGATATTGAACGAGAGTATTATCAGAGTCCGACAAAGTGGAACAGAGAGAAGTGAAGGGTTTGTTATTAAGGTGAAAAGATCGTGATCTTGTTGAAGGAAACGGAAAGAGGAATTAGCCTTTGAGGGAAAGAGAGAGTCTCTCCCTTCAATCAGTGGAACTGCGGCCGAAATAACGGCAGCAAAGAAAGGAATTGGAAACTGATAAAATAGAAGGGATAATACAAGTTACCTATGAATCAGTACTACAGGCTCTGTACAGCAGACTCTTAGTAGCCGGATAAATAAGTCACTGCTTCCTCTGTGTAAATCCAGAAGGTCTGGGTTTAAACCCTGACACGGCCCAAACCACTTATCATTGGTGCAAGTTATTCCTAAGATAATGTCCATTCGACAT
>JANJGK010000783.1:215000-267500 GCA_039081455.1 Macrobrachium rosenbergii
CATCACTTAAAAAGCGTCGATTATATCGTATTAGCGTTAGTTAATAAAAAAAGATATACCAGTATAAAAGCAGTTATCAAGAACATAGACTATAATTTACCTTAGAGCACAGGCGTGACAGTAACTGTTTGAAGACTTTTATAGTGTTTGGAAACAGTATGAAATTAATTAGTGTTGCAATTCCTAACAAAAATTTATTTCATTGATTTCAAGCGTACAAGAACAATATATATACCAATGAAAACGGCAACGTAATTATTAAAAATTGACTCTTGATTCACTTTCCTCTATTCAAATAAAAAAAAACGAGTTTCCAAATGTTTCCTTTTGGTTCTTCAAGAAATCGTTGCTGGATTCTGATGCAGTGCCCATCGGTCTTTCTGGACATCAAAGTAAATAAGTCACAGTGTTTTGTGATTCGCTTTTAGTTTTCTGTAAAAGAAAGTTCTTGAGATGGCTATTTGTCTGTCCGTCCGCACTTTTTCTGTCCGTCCTCAGATCTTAAAAACTACTGAGGCTACAGGGCTGCAAATGGGTATGTTGATCATCCACCCTTCAATCAGCAAACATACTAAATTGCAACCCTCTAGCTTTAGTAGTTTTTATTTTATTTAAGGTTAAAGTTAACCACGATTGTGCGTCTGGCAACGCTATAGGACAGGCCACCACCAGGTCGTGGCTGAAAGTTTCATGGGCCGCGGCTCATGCACCATTATACGCGCAGCACAGAAAATTCGATTGCGCCGAAGAAAGTTCGGCGCATTTTTTACTTGTTATAAATGCACTATGGTATCATTTGGTGTTTTTTTTCGAAAAGCCATTTTGCTCTTAAACTATCAATTCCATCATCGTGTAACTGCCCCTACTTATCTCGACATTTCAAGTGGAATATGGCCCTTGTCATTACACAATTTGTTCCCATTTGCCAGAAACACTTTCTTTTTCACGCCCTCAAAGCTTGGAACCCTACATGAAAAGGTAACCTGGAATGCCCGCAGGGAGAACCTCCATAAAAGGGCCCAGAAATGACGCCCCCTACAGGAACTGCCTTGAAAGAGCTGAATGGCAGTTCACGGAAGTCGGGGAAATTATGACGAGAGCCAGGAGTCTCGCATTTTCGTACTCACTTTCCAGTCTCTTTTTTTTCACAAGCAGTCTGCTCCTTGTAACTCGAACAACATTTCTCATGAACAAATTGTTATTAAAAATATGTTTTACAAGGCACAAGGAAATTTACGAAACGTTTGAAAGAATTTGGTAAATGACCACAAAATGCTACAGGGAAATTTTTATATCAACTGAAGGCATGCACTTAGAACTCTTGTCTTGGGTCGAAATTACTTTTTGTGGTCGATGTTCTGCAATTATTATTATTATTATTATTATTATTATTATTATTATTATTATTATTATTATTATTATTCACGGAGAGGAATCTCTTTCGTGAAAAATGAAATACGGGGGTTAAGTCCTGACCGGTATCGGTGTTATTTCTAGGCCACTGGAGGACTGACCCACAGTGGTAGAAATCCACAATACATAAGGCAAGAGGACAGTAAAAATAAACATACTGGCCGCTGAGTACCAAAAATCCTGGCACCGTCACATGTTTGTTGGTAGTGCCCCCATAGCATACATTCGTTAAGGCTTAGAAATAAAGCCATTACCGGTCGAAACCTACGCCCAGTATCTCATTTTTCCCATTGGTTAGGACATATATATATATATATATATATATATATATATATATATATATATATATATATATATATATATATATATATATATATATATTTATATATATATATATACTGTATATATATATATATATATATATATATATATATATATATATATCTATATATATATATATATATATATATATATATATATATATATATATATATATATATATATATATATATATATATATATATATATATATATATATATTTTGTCGAATTGTCGATCGTTTTGTTTACAACATAAAAAAAACATGACCTTTCAGAAAAAGCTTGGTAAGAAGTGATGATAACGAAATAAAAAAAAAAAACTTGTGTTCATATGATCCTCCTTTATCTGGGTTCGTTTGGCGAGGTCAGGTTTATCCTTCGTTGTGTTCGTCCATAAGCAGAAGGAGGGACTTGCACTTGATGGAAAATGGAAGACCGTCTTGGGTGCAGGATCCCTGGAGTTGTTGGATTTGTATATCAATAGCTCAACGCTGTGGCTGGTATTTATTGAAAACCAGGTTCAGCAGTAATTCAACTTGGTTTTTATTTTCCATCATATTTTAGTGCGTGATGCGTCTATCGTAATTCCTTGTTCCTACAATGCCAAATCATTATTCCATAAGCATTCTGACTTAAAATTCGGGTATTATTATTAATATATCTTTGGTATCGAAAAAACCGTTGAAACGGCTGATATACCCCTGCAAGACCCTGTGTGGAAATAAGGTGAGATGTGAGATGCTGCCAAGAAACGAGAAGATGGCAGAGCATCGGTGATTATAATGACCAAATCAACATAAAGCATAGTGCCTCCTTTCAGCTGGCCTCGTGACGCCCGTTACGCAACACCATCTCTCTACTATTTTGTGAGATTCAGTAATACTTACAGTGCATATTTGCGTGACTGATCCCTCCTCTCTCGGCGGGCTTTGGAATTCCCTTCTCCTCCTGTGCTCTCCGGATTCTTGCGCTTTCCCATTCTTCAAGAGACGGCCTATTGCTTCCATCGGTTTCAATGTTATATCTACTCTCTCCACCTTCATTGTTTCCTTCTGTTCTGCTTTCAAACAGGAAAAATGGTTCCCTTGCTATTCTGAATAATAGTACGGCTCATTCATTCCCTTGTGTATTTACTGCCGTGTGTTATTACGAATAATCCGCAAACTGTTTCCCCCAGATTTTTTATTTAAGTCTTAATATATTTTAAAATGACCTTAGAGCATGTAACATTATTTTTTCTGTTCATAGTTAATGCACGTAATGGATAAACATCTTAATCTCCCGCTGGGACGTAATTGAGGCACTCATGAAATATATCGACTGTTGTTCTTAAGCCGTTTTTCGACGTCTCCCTGTATTGTAGGAATGGCACTGTGGACTGATTAATTCTTCGTCATTTTTCAATTTCCAAAAACCGATTGAGCTGATAAATTAGGTTCTTGGGAATAGGAGATGTAAGATTTTCCTTCTCATGATTAATGTTTCATTTGAAAGCCTTGTATTAAATATTAGTCCCTCTCAACCAGTTTCATCTTCTTTGACGATTCTATCAAGTTTCCATTACTCCCACTGAGCAAAAGATTACGAGCCAGACTGATCATTAATCACTCCTGGAGGGGAAGACATCCATTCGACCATCTTTGGCACAGCCTCCATTTATGGCACCGTAAATGTCACTTTCATTAAGTTTGATTGCCTGCTGAGTCCTCAGTTCCAGCCTCATTTGATTGCTTCATGTGTAAATAAATTCACTGTACCGTAACAATTGACTCATTCCTTATGGCGACCTTCCATTCTTTTATCAAACTGGCACAATAAGGTCAGTTCTTCACTTTCCCCGTTAGTTTGTTTACGGCTTGGTCTTCTCTGTTGGTTTATCTGGCAGCAGTTTAATATAAACCTTCCCTTTCCTTCCCTCCAAAGAGACTCAGTCCATAAGAGTGACGACCGTTGCCAAGAGTCCTGTAGAATAGCTAAATAGCGTCGCTAAAGGCTAAGAAATAGGAAGAAACAAACCAGGAATAAATCATTCATTTAAATTAAATAATTCCATTATTCACGAAGGCACAAAGGCAACTGGAGCAAGAGTATTAAGGTAAAAGGGTAATATCATTAAGTTCGTAACATTAAGGATACGTAGGGTTAAATAAGAACAGTGATATTAATATTTCTGGAAAGAAAAACGCAACAAAATTCTTTTCGTTAGAATTTATTCATAACACAGGCGAAAGCGCATAGGTTCTTAAATTAGCGAAGCAGAGAGCTCCATCGAGTGGGTCTCTGATGGCTATGAACGTAAATGGGAGTACTCGGCTTTAAAACCGGAAGTTGAATTGACGTATCTGTGTGACTGATATTGCTGTCTCATCCGTCCGTCTCATAATCTGCAGAAAATGAAAAAGACGTGCGCAAGTTATACAAAAAGGAGGCCCGTCATTAATGATTATGAGTATAATATTATAATTAAGAACCAGAAGAAATAAAAAAACAATGCTTTTGAATATTTGTACGCTATTCAGCAGGAAAAAAAGGATAAAGGCAAAAAAACGAACAATGCCACATACAAAAAAAAAAAAAATGTAGACATCCCTCAAAGCCTTTATGAGAGAGGTCACTTGGTTGCTCATGAGAATAGCTCAGGTAAATGCTTTCGAGGATCCTGGGGATGGAACGCCTTTTAAGGTAACTAAATAATACAAGAGGGAAGGAAGTTCATTTAGTTATGTGAATGCATTATGAACCAACTTAGCAACACCTGAGGCTTACTTAGGGTCTCTCAAGGGTAGTCAGAATGCCAAATTTTCTTCTCCCGGTTTAATGCCTTGAGGACCGTTGTCTGTCGCCCTTAAATGTTCAGGTTTGTTTTTCAACTTATGATTGAGTTAGTACCTACGTGTATAACTGTGTAAGTCCGAACTCTAGTCCAAATCTGGTGATTAAGACAGAAAAGCAAGGACTTCAGAAGAAGTGAACCTAGCATTCACGACAATCACCCGCATAAAACGAGTGATCAGAAATTATAAAGGGCCAAATATTCTAGGCGAGATGTTCTGGATTCATTCGCGGTTAGCTCTGTGTTTATTTCCAGAGCACAACTGAAGAACATTATAAATAAGCATCATCCACAGGAGTAAAAGTCGGTTATGGTATATGTGTCGTTTGCAACGTGATATTAAAAAGTTTCGGAATTCACGCAGTGTGTGTGTGCACGCGTGTATGAGAGAGAGAGAGAGAGAGAGAGAGAGAGAGAGAGAGAGAGAGAGAGAGAGAGAGAGAGAGAGAGAGAGAGAGAGAATATCATAACAACTGAATCATAAATTCTCAGCAGCAACATTCAATGCTTGCGCTTCGCTGAATAAATTCTTTTAGTTTTTATTTTTTTATGAATGATAAAAAGTCCTGTTCCCATCAAGCATCAGATTTTTTTTTTTTTACCAAGTTTTGAGTGCAAGGTTGGGATGAGAAAAAGATATTTCGTAAAAGAAATCCCCCATGCAAAGAGGAAATTTGGGGAAATATTAGGAAACGACCGGCAACAGTTCAGCAACCACCGCCTGGGTAGAAAAAGCCAAATGACAAATAGCTTATTCGCCGCATGCTGGGCACATTTGTTCCTTCTTTTGTTTTGTTGCTCTTGTTAGGAATGCTCCTACCAATTTCATCTTTGGACTTTAAAGATCATATAAATTTGATCAGTAGGTTACCTTCTACTGCACATGCAATCAAGCTTAGAATAAAAAAAAACAAAAAACAGTGATATCTGTATTTGGATGAAACTAAGTCACCAAGCAAGACAGGGCAAAGTAAGTGTCTCCTTTAAGTCCCATAATTAAGTATTGATTCTAGAACTGTCTTCTGCGACTTATCCGTAATTTTAGGAAGTAAGTTTCTTGTCCTTTATTAGTCATAATAATATTTACAAAATAGCTCAAGAGACAAGAAAGTTTTTCTTGACTGCTGAACCATTACTGCTCCAAACACTGAACTCTAGATTTTTCCTTTACCTCCCAAGAACATGACAAGCTTCCTGTCCGATTCAAGTCAGAAAATGGAATGCAGAGGTCGCTACTGAATTAATATCCTGAAGTATTTAGAGCAAAGAAAGTTTCTCCCTGAATGCAAACACATGCTGTGCATCAAGCGGACGAAACGAGACGCTTTTTCATAAAAAAAACAAGAAAAAACAGGAGGTGAAGTTCGTTGTCCAAGCACGGCTACAGATGTTAGGGGAGGGTGGCTGCCATTTTCTCAATCAGATTAACTTTAAATGATGGGCCGAGATAAAAACTTCTGATAGGAGACTGGTCAACTAAATCCAGATAAATTTCCCAAATATATAGGCATAATGAAGCAAGTTTCTCTGCAAGTTTTAGAACGCTCTTGTATCTGTTAATAAATAACTACAAATAGCCATAGATATTTGTTTTCTAGGGGTTTGACAGAATTGTGCACAAAAACTATTTATCATCTTTCTCTGCCGCAGGAAGCGGTGCCTTCATGACAGAGTTACGAGATGCTTTAGATTATTGCGGATCTTCGGAGGCTCCTTCAGACGAGAGCGATCAGGCGAAAGCACCAGAGACGCAGTCATTCCTGTCTCCTGGGAACGCTGCATTTTGTTGTTGCCCGAGCATGAGGCGGCCTTTAGAGCGCCATATTAAGAGGAATTATGAAGGAAGTGCTGGCAGTCGGGCCATTATGCTGGAAGATAGCGTGATAAACAATACCTTTATGCTTACTGAGTGAAAGATAGGAAAAGACGGCGAGGTTCGGGTGTCATCAAGTGTCCTTATCCACAGGCGTCCTCTATATGCCTACTAAATCATTCTTATTGAGACTTTTGGGCAAAGGATATCTACCTACTTTTTCTAGTGGATTTCCGTAATGCCTTAGATGGGAATGTTCTGATGTACCACAAGCCCTTATTGGACAGACGGTCTACCACTGCAGTTGTTATTGTTGAATGTCAACAACAGCATCGAGAGCAAAGCCAATTAATCGCAGTCGATAGATAAAGAGCAGCTTAATAAGAACATTACCAAAACTTTCATGAACATTTGATTTGTTTTTTCTTGAATATTCAGTTTCATTAGCCGTTTAGAAAAGGCTCACTTTTAAACCGATGCTCCAATAAAAATTTGGAGCAGGTTATTTTATGACTGATTTTAATTTGTTTCTCACTAATGTTTTACTCATCCTGCTGCAAAGTCCTCATTTGTTAAGTTATTTCCTCCAAACCATTAATGAGGGGGTGAACTGCTATATTCGGTTTAGTGTAGTGCAAACGGCATTGGAGCAACTGAATCTCACTAATGTCATCGAAAACCTTCTCACAACCGAAGCCTTCCCTTACAATAATAAAAACAGTGAACATCCCAACGAGTCCGACAACGACATAGGACTAGGCACGAAGCACGGGAGAAACAGCAGAAAACATTTATGGTTCTTATATTTATTTAATCACTCATTACAGGGACACATCTTGGCACGAGTATCTCTAACCTACCTCACCGTAGGGCGCTTCTCCCTCCCAGGTCATTCCTGTCCCCAGAGTTATGGCGTTCTGAATCGCGTGCTCACTTCAAACGATTTTCCAGTATAGCTCCATATTTCTCGGTAGGTAATTGGTCTTCAGATTTACGACGATATTTAGGTTTTGCTTTTAGCATTTAATATTTTATTGCTACGCTTTAGTGAGAGGTTGCACGTTCACATGGTTTGTATCAGCAATTTTAAAGTACGTTGAACAAATTCACTTCTTAATAATGCTGTGCTACTTAAATGCTCAAATACCTTTTTGAGAAAAATGAAAGTTAGTAATACAAATGTCAAATCCAAATTTATGAGTGGGACGCAAAATTTTCCAGCAGAGAAATTGGTAAAACATTTGATAATAAACTGAAATATTTGATACAGAAAAAATATTCCCCATGTGGTTACGGACAGGGAATGTTCATGTAACTTCTAAGGCGCCCTCCAACTAATCAACTAAAGGTACCTCTAAGTGAAGAGTCGAAAATATGAGGAATAAGACTAATTTCTCTCTCTTCTGTGAAGGTCTTCTCGCCGAAAGAAGGTTTCTACATCGCCTAAGCAGTACTTGGTAATTTCTTAAGCAGAGATGAGAAGATGAAAAGTACGAAAGGACATCATATCATCCGGAAGAGAGAGAGAGAGAGAGAGAGAGAGAGAGAGAGAGAGAGAGAGAGAGAGAGAGAGAGAGAGAGAATTTCTATATTAGATAAAAATGATTGTTTCAAAAATGGGAGAATTCTTAATGACCCTGTCAAATTTAGACTATTAAATCAGAACAGCATGCTATTAGAAGACAAGCTAAACAACCGGTACTTAATGAAGCTTAAAAATGAAAGCAAAAAAGTAAATCACAATACGGAGACTTATATTATGGTACTGGGTCAACCCCTGGCCTAATATGGACGACATGCCGAAAGTACACAAACCTGATATGCCTCTAAGACCGGTTCTCTCTGCATACAAAACCCATAACTATAAACTGGCTAAATGTATATATAGTTTCTTATGTGAATAAATGTGCCAAGAATGACTTTACGTCAAGTATCTCATATGACCTTTTGACGAATTAATTTAATGTTCAGTTTGAACATCTCTTTTCACCAACGCTACGAAGAGTGAAACCATCAATATTTTAACATCCTATATATATATATATATATATATATATATATATATATATATATATATATATATATATATATATATATATATATAAATGATAACAAGGAAGGAATTTAAAAAGTTGATTGAACTGGTCGTCAACGACGGGAAATATTACGAAATAACCATGGGGTCCCGTTTCTCAGCAACATTGTCCACTACTTAAAAGAATGGTTAGATCGATGCCTCGTTGACTTTAAATTCAAATTCTGTCGACGTTACGTGGACGACTCTTTTCATATTCGAGAGCGAATTACATAATTGCAAAACGTAAGATAAATTTCGCTATTGAATTATAATGAAACAGCCATTTACTTTCTAGATGTACTCCTTTGTCGACAGGGTATACTGACTTTAATATTAGGGTCTACAGGGAACCAGCATTTACCAATCTAGGGATGAATTTCCTCAGTACTTGTTGTAAGTCTTTTAAAATAAATACTTTTAACACTTTTTCACGAACTTCTAGACTAACTGGTATACATATGAACTACTTCATAAAAAAGTGTTGTTTTCAAAAATTTTATTATAATGATGATGGTTTTACCGATAAGAAGCTGCTCTTCAACAAATTACATCTTTTTAAGATTACCTTTTATTTCAAGATGACAGTCTTGACGACAAAACGCGCGGACTTCTTGAGAAAGAGATGTATTAAACTTTTAGCAAATATTTTCCGCAAGTCATCCTTCAGTGACTTTCTATAATAACTACAAAATTAATAATTTTGTCAATACCAAAGAAATATTGTGAATCGCGAATCGTACACGAGTGTGTCTGTCCAGTGTGCCACCTAGTGTATGTTGGCTCGCCCATGAAAACTGGTTTTCAAGTTCCATAATCGTAGTTGCAGAACTGGGAGACCGCTGAAAAGGCCTTTGTACTCAGCCATAAGAGACCACGTCCAGAAGGTGTGTGGAAGTAATGTAAATACTGAAGATTTTAGTGTCATGCTTCAAGGAAACTTTGAAAATGAAATTACATTGACAGAATCGTCGTATATAAGAGAATTAAAACTTGCTTTGAATGTACACTAGTTCAGCTTCCCTTTGAAGTCTTATCATTATTGCTGTTTGCATTAAATTTTCGTTTTTTCGTAAATGTTTTATACATGTATATTCATTAATGACATTTGGTCATTTTATATGCTTTTAGGACTTGAAAATGAACAAAGTGACATTCGAAACGTTGTTTTCAAGATGGCGACTGCAGCGCAATAATAATTTTAAATTGCAAGATTTTTGGCTCTCCCTAGTCCTTCGTTGTATATACATATTGTTTTATATATGTATGTATATATATATATATATATATATATATATATATATATATATCACATACAGTATATACATATATAATATATATATATATATATATATATATATATATATATATATATATATATATATATATATATATATGTATATATATAAGTGCAAGAGTATGTATAGTGTAAGTCAAAAGAATTACCATTGCAACACTTTCAAGCTTGTAGCTCTATAACGAATTATTTGTAAACAGAATTTCCATAAGACTCCTGAACTGATCTGATAATTAGATCATAATTCTGTAAATACAAATTTTTTTATATAACAACTAAATTTATATTATTTGTCTACGAACAACTGGCACAGTTTTAGTTAATTGTCAGTTTATGGGAAACGGTTTTTCCGCTTTATTGACTGTCTGGATAAGCTACTGTAGCCGTTCCTTGAAATTCATTGTAAATCATTTTCATGTAAGGTTTATGATATTCTTATTAGGACAGATTATTCAAAAATACAAATCACAAATTACAGAAATGAGTAACCTCGCCAGACAAAGGGAAGGCAGTATATTTTCATTCAGATTTATCTCCTAAATTTTCATTTTGTATTCTCATAATTGAAATGTACAGAGAACAGTAAATGCAGGCATATGAATAAACAATTTTGTTGCTTCTATAGTAACCACTGTTATTTAAACAACAGTAGTTAACAAAGTTAACTTACTACTTTTGCTTAATCACAGCAAATAAAAATACCACTGAAAGGATCCATTATGTATTCCTCGTGACTCGTGTAAGTTCGAATATATTTTTCATACGTCTTTTTACATCTGTATGTTAGATGTCAAAAAAACATTAAAAGATGATCCAAAAGTACCTCGATTCTTAGTAAGTAGTCACGTATGCACACGCATCAACTCTTCATACCTATGTACATACATTAGCATATACCGTATCCCACACGTATTTCAACACACGATTACAGACAGATCCCTGAGGTCTTTATTGCCTGGTTGTACGGACGTGAAAAAAGCTTCAAATAATTGGTATAAATTCAAACGTTATCTGGGCTGGTTCACCGCTCCAAACTGAACGTAAGACCGCTTTAGTTTCCTCCTCCATTTGAGGACAGGAAAGCTGAGCAAAGGCTCTCATTAAAAACATTTTATCTTCCGAAAATAGATAAAGCGAAGTCCTTCAGTGGTTCTTCAGGAAAGCTAGTGATTTGTGCAATCTTATTCTTTCATACTCCTGATAAGTTTTAGTTAATCATTTAATTTCTTTCCCATGTATCTCCCTCCTTATTCTTCGTGTTACTACTAGCTCTGTTCTGTTCATCTGGGAAGAGAACCAGTCATTCAGCCTTGCGGATTTAGTAGGCCAGTTAACACAAGCATGCTCCCTAACGCAAAAAGCACGTAAATTCATGCACACACATTTACATGCCTACCCATGGACGCTCTTGCACTCGCGCAACCAAGAACAACTCAAGAGTTCAAGCTGCTTTCGAGTCTTTCGTTCCACCTTCACACTTCCTGACCCAAATTTCTGTGCCATGCAACATTTCGTCAAGTTAATTAAGGGTAATTGCCTTCGGGATTCTTATAAGGCTCAAAGCAAGTTAATGGCTTACTGCTCTCTCTCTCTCTCTCTCTCTCTCTCTCTCTCTCTCTCTCTCTCTCTCTCTCTCTTGATCACTAACACGTTATCCGTTACTGAGGAATTCGATATTTTCATGCTGAAAAATTAATCAGTAGAATAAAACTGGAATATTTCTCTCCTCTCATAACGAATTAAATATTTTACCAATGTCCATCTGTCAAAAACGAGCTATACCATCACCAAATAGCGCTCCAGTTAAGTATACTATCTCTACTTATAAATGTATTACTTTATAGATTACAATAAATTAGAATGATCATGTTCTTGATCCCTTTTATAGCCCCAGAAAATCCTCTCTCAAGTCAGAAGAGGTTCGTAGCTTCAGCATCAAGAGACATTTTCCCTCAATCGATCATTGAGTATCTTTGGATATCTTCGTTGTGGACAAAAATTTTAAATGAAAAACTGAAACAAAATCTTGTCTGAGTCTCAAATTAACTCAAGGAAAAAGATATATTTTTTAATATTATTCGTTTCGGCTAATTAGGCAGAATCAGCAGGTTTACACAAAACAAGACCTCTTAATCTCTTTAACACCGGACTTTGCTTGTGGGCTGGCTTAATCTACAGTAAACGCTAACCAACTTTCATATTAATATTGACATCGATGAATAAAACGTAAAAATAAAAGCACTTTTATTTTCACATTTTATCCATTGCTGTCAACATTACTGATACGAAGGTTGGTTACTGCTTGCTGTAGACTGAGCCAGCCCACAAGCAAATTACGGTGTTAAAGAGAATAAGAGGCCTTGTCTTGTGTGGACCTGCTGACTCTACTGGATCTAACTAGTCCAGACGAATGACGTCACTCTCGGTCATTCACACAAGCGACATGGTCAGTTCGTGACTGATCCTCCGAAGGGGTCGCGATTTGGGTTCCTTCTGAGTCTCTCTCGTATTCTGACTGTTGAGCAGTTGAGATCCTCGTCTATTTCTCTTTGATGTTTGCGAGTTTTTATTTTCATAGATTTATTATTCGCGGAAAGCTGGATTATTTTTGACGAACTTTTAGTTATAAATAGAGGCACCTTCACTGAGGTAAACAGCAATGAAATTTTGCATACGCATTCAGACGATCTTCACCCCATGTTTCTTTCTCTTCACAACTTGTGCTTCCCTTTACGTCCTCTGATAATATTTGTTGTCTCTCTACTCTCTCTTTCTATCTTGTGTTATTTATAGTTGTTTTACTCCAAGTTTTGTAAAGTTAATGTCACTTAATAAACGGAGGTAATGTTATTGCATCATTAAATGTAGTGCATTATATATTTACCAAAAGTTTTGACCAATGGTATGCGACAGCCTAAGCTCAAGAAGCTTGTGACAAGTTCTGGACCAGATTAGTAACGTTATGGCCTTTTACATATTTAAGATGGGCCATCACTCAAACAACGCACAATTTTGGATGAAATGTCATTAGACTGTGGTATCTCTGTCTTGAATCAACAGCTTAATGCAAATATACACTCATACGCAGTGCAGTGGTACTTTTATTATTATTATTATTATTATTATTATTATTATTATTATTATTATTATTATTATTAGTTGATGTATTCAGTATTAGTATCAGGCTAACTATCGCAGAAAGGGGTTAGATAGTCATCAAAGAGGAGAGTTTGACGAAGGACACAAAAGACGTCCCTCTGAAAAACAGAAGCGAGGAAGAGGGGAATGAGGCAGAATACAAAAGACTGACAGGGAAGGGTGAGGAGAATGTCAGGAAAAAGTGTTAAAAACAAGGGAAAGGGGAGACTTTGATCAACTAAATTGATGTGAAGTGAATAAATAAATTAAGAAGGAAAAACAGCACCCCCCTGGCCTACAATCCTTTTCTCGTCTCGCTGAAGATATATTTTGGAAAAGTCTCAGTAAGCAGTTGGTTTCTGAACATGAACATTTCTGTAAAGGAAATACTTCTGAGATCGACAGACACTTAGTCATTATACCCGAAGTTAATGAACAGCTGATGCTTAGATTCTCTCTCTCTCTCTCTCTCTCTCTCTCTCTCTCTCTCTCTCTCTCTCTCTCTCTCTCTCTCTCTTTGTTTCTGGAATGCAAAATCTAGTTCGAGGGATAATACCCAAGAACAGTTTCGGAAGATTCCATTTTCTTTCCAACGGAGGAGCCAAGTTTATTATCATTTTGATGGCCTTTCCAACAAACGTCCTTGACTGTCTTTGAGAATGAAAAGGGAATTATACTGTGAAAGAAGAAGACGTAACGAAGATATTATGGAGTAAATGCTCAAAGGATATCGCAAAATTAATGACGGGAAAAATGTGTTTCCATGGAAAAATGAGGCTTCGTGAATAACCCTAAATATGAAGATGTCTCTTGACCCCAGTTATTTTAATTAAAACAACTTAGACATCTCAAAATTTTGCACTGATTTCAGTGATATTTTTTGTAAAGCTGTCATAACTTTCACTATAAAGCTGAATCTCTTCGAACAACCAAATGAGATCTGCGATCAGCCGAAAATTTTTGAAATATTTCATAATTAAAAATACTGACCTCCAAAAGAAAAATTTTTCCATGACCTCACTCATGTTCCAAACTCTTCCTAATATCAGAACTTATGAAGATCGAGACATCTCCATCTGTTTTCCAAAAATTTCCCATAAAGAATGGTTCACTATCTCGTTTTGTATATCTCTAACAACGAAGCAACGCCTAATGGAGGACGAGTATCTCATGTAAAATCTATAACATTTATATTGCATCGACTATATCTATAAACATCTGACATGAAGGGTATTTGGGGAGCCATGGTTATGTTAGTAATATTCTGGCAAATTGCCTTTTGACTCATTTTATTCCGTGAGGACCATTTGGCTTGCGTCATTGCAATAAAACCCGTACGACTCTTCATTTATTCAGAGTGCTCTGGGGCTGAGAGACGTCTGGTGTGTGTCACTATTCCTTCGTCTCTAAGCAGTGAAATCCTCTTCTTTCAGTTACCTTTGACAGCAACGCTGGTTTACTCTAATTTCTTCTTTCTCCTGCGTTTTCCTGTTTCTCACTATCAGGTTGCTTTTCTCTTCCACCACTGCATTCAAACATTTATTCATTAAGCTTAATTCCTTGCGTAATCCTACATATCAGTTAAATGATCCGTCAAATAACAAGGGCAGATGTTTCAAATATGAGAAATTCCATTCTCACATAAATATAAATTTAAAGGATAAAATTAAAAATTATGTAAATTAAGAGATAAAATGATCAAATATCAACGACTAGAATATTATTATAATTTTTATATTATATTTTCTATAATAATTATTATAATTAAAAGCGTTTCTATTCTTATTCCATAAGTAGAAAGCATAATCACTGTATTAGGTCATTTGGTACAGAAAAGATGAGCATGCACAGAAAAAAAAAAAAGAACAAAGATAGAGAAAGCGGAGGGTGAGACAGGCAGACAAGTGCAGTGAACAATTTTCGAGGTCTGAAGCCAAGTAGCCTACCTGAGGAGCTCCTCTTCCCAGAAGGTCGTTCTGATCATGACGTCACACGAGAGAAGCGAAACAGTTTCTTGCTGTTATGTCGTCTGCTCCTTCGCCATTTTTTTCTGAAATGTCTCTGATAATGCGAATAAATGGGTGCTTAGGAATCCCTTAATTTTTGTTTAGTTAAATCATCACCATCATATCCTCCAACACTGAGCGAGGGGAAGGACCTTCATTATAGACCATTAATCCCTTAATTGTAAATCACATAAGTTTTCTTATTTCCTGAAGATTCCGCTTTTATCCTTTTTATGAATAGATACTGTGCTCATATGTGCCACATAAACGTGTGTTCATAAGGAATAGTAATAATGCTTTATACTCGTAGTTATGGCAAGTATATATTTTACTGCATCTAGAATATCAAGGAAAATTATTCTTCACAATTTCTTCAAATTCAAAATTTCGAAAAGGGGTATTGGGACAGAAAATGCATATGAAATTTAAAAGAAACTGATGGCATACAGAATCTCAATATTCAAATAAATTCCTGTTAAAGGATATTCTTGAGCACGGTTTTCAGGTATCAGTTTGATATCACTAGCTTACGCAATGTGAAGGCTACTCATAAGTCAGCGTGGCGGAGAATATATTTAGTATATATATATAATACTTCTAGTATTAAACATCCAACTGTTACTCGATACTGAGGCCAAAATGAGTACCGCTTAAATGCCCATCCCCAGATCCATCAACCAGAGGACCTTTGGCCAGGGGACGACACCAAACCTACCTGCATTTCCACATCACAGTCATCTCCGATGGGTCGACGATGAGCTCTGGCTAGTGGTGTTGTATAGTCAGCTTTACCTACAACAGCAAAATTGCCGTTACAATTTTAGCAACCGAAGTAAATAAATACACACACATATGTATATATACTATATATATATATATAATATATATATATATATATATATATATATATATATATATATATATATACATACATATATATATATATATATATATATATATATATATATATATATATATATATATATATATATATATATATATATATATATATATATATATATATATATGACCACATCATTTACAAAAAAATTGACCAGTGCAGCAGTTTTAACTTCTTCCTCACACTTTGTGTGTGTTACATTTTCCACAGATTCATGAATGTTCAATTTCTTGTTGAAAGACCCGTCGGAAAGTCCATACTCCTCCGTCTGTATGGTCGGTAGCGGCAAGGAAAAATTTCTTAGCCTCACCAAAGGAATTTATCAAATATGTCTTGATGCAATACTGCTTTATCGGAATGGTGCAAAACATGAATCGAGTCATAATATATAAGGGATAAAATTAGTGTGAAAGATACAACTGCCTCTAAATACCCATAGAGGCAAGATTTTAGTATAAGAAACCTGTCAGTAAAAGTAGAGTAAGAATGAGATGGAATCCTTTTTAGATGATTATCCAGAAAGCCGTGGAATAGATATCTCATGACCAACAACAGAGATATATAGATAAATAGTGGGTGTAGTTAAGCAAACAGTAAGATGCGCCATTGTTTCGTCGGCGACAAATGACAGTTACAGAGCATAAAACGACCCTAGCACATGGCCACCTCACCAGAGATGTGACGCGATGAATGATCCAGCAGACACGTGACAGACACACAGAGTCACGACGGGGATGTGTCAGTCATCAGACGTAGCGAAAGAGACAAAGTAAAGAAAAGAACTGGCAGAGAGAGAGAGAGAGAGAGAGAGAGAGAGAGTGGGAGAGAGAGAGAGAGAGAGTGGGAAAGAGAGAGAGAGAGAGAGAGAGAGAGAGAGATGCTGGGACTTTCCACAAGAAAAGAAAAATATGATGAAAGAGGAAAAAGGAAGAATCCTTTATTTTCATGTTTAGAGCTTCTGTCATTCTTATATATTGAAAGAAAATTATAACATTAGAATGGAAACCAGAAGCTTTAGTAATAAAGAAGGGAACCATTAAGCAATAAAATCCAGCGTTACGCCCATTTAAACAACAGCTACAACAGCTTGCAGAGCGAAAGCTGAAAATAATCTGCAAACGGTATAGAAAATATCCCGTAAATTATCCTAAAATGGTTCTTAAAAGATTGTCAAGGTAATCCGCAGGTAAACTATTACAATTATTTCAGCGGAATTTTTTCTTTTATTAAAAGGATATTATAGATAAATTCATTTTTACATTGAAGCAATTGTCAGTAACCTAACTATCAGCTTTCTTATGAACGAGAAGATGGCCGGCCAGCATTGTCCTGTAGTGTCCTTGATGTTAGGTGAGTGAAAAATTTAATATTCTTTTTTCATGTATATATTTCAGTCCTGGAGATTTTGCCCCCCAGGATCGCGTGAAAATTATTTATTCCATTCAGTTTACTTCTTTATTTCAGAAGCGTTCTCGTTTACGTTTTAGTTTTACAAGATTTTCTCATATGTTTAAGAATTATTATTGCCACAAGCAATGAAAGTATCTGTGTTATTGTTGCACTTTAGCCAACGCGAACACATAAGAATATTATTTCTCCCTCCATCATCATCTTCTTTCCTTCAAGGACATCGCAGAGAGAAGAAAAGAATCTCTCAGACTGACTTAATCACATCCTTGTCTCAGCTGACTGCCTTCATCCTTTTTTCTTTCGCTGGCTCTGGCGACCCTCAAAATCGTTTTATGACCCAGCGGTATGTCTTTCATGACGGTGCAGGGACATTAAACCTGCAGATTGTGACATATCTATCGTAGCGCCTTGTTCCTCGGTCGTTTACTGCGCCAAAAAGTTGATCTTCATCTGCCACCTACGAGGCAGCGCTCCATGTGACGTTGGCTGATTTATTAGGTGGAATTGGTCTCTTATTTTTCCGTTGCCTCTCACCAAATGTTTTTCAGAGGTTGTCCGGGTATTCCTTTAGAGCTCATTTCATTCATTTTGTATGCTCTACGAGCATGAAACTCCCTGTTACACAGAGAAATAGATTCTGAAAAATCACGAGGAACCGGCGTTGAAGAAAATGCGTGTGATGACATACTTTTGAGAGGGAGAATATTGTCCCTCGTTGTTACGTATCATTCAGACTGAGGGTTATGAACTTTCCGAGGGTTCTTGTAGATAATAATAATAATAATAATAATAATAATAATAATAATAATAATAATAATAATAATAAACTGAAGTGGTGGAGAACAGAAGGCTTGCTCGTGTCGTTTGTTTGAGAGGTTTAATTCAAAAGAACAAAAGTGTTTTCCTCTTGAAGAATGTTAGAACTCCTCATGAGCCCTCAGGTGGACGTGACCAAAGAAAAAGTTTAGTTTCTCGAGATTTGTGTATTTGGATAACGAAAGCTGACCCAGAAAAAAAGAAACACATTTACATCAATGTCACTATTAATTACTGTAGAGAAACTGTAAAAAGTGTGATTTCCTTGGGTAGCATCTTCTTTATCTTATATTTTACATGAGATAAAAGGATAAATAAAGTTTACCGATGAAAGAAGCGGTAAACAGCATATTTGGTTACAATCTTGAAAACACACCACGCCTTTGGAGTTAATATTTCTCGTAACAACAGTATTTCAAAAATCAGTTGTAATGGTACGTTATATTTCCTATTGAATCTTACAACTTTTGATGAGATTTGTGTGTGTGTGTGTTTGTGTTCACGTACACTTGACATTCGTTTTATAATAGTTACAAACCCCAAAGAATAAGCGCTTGATGTCAAACGCGCAGCTAGGCATTCAGATGTTTTAGGATGGGAGCAAATATAAACTTTCGATGGAAATAAAAGTTCTGTTGATTTTTATACTTCAGCTCTCACGCAAAAGTTTTAATGAGGAGCCGTCAGTTCAGAGCAAGAGACTGTGATCAGTAGACAGATTTTTATGCTTTATATATTTCAGTTCTTATCTCCCATCATATTGCCGTCAAAGTTATCGTTTATCTTTCAAATTTGATTATAGAGGGAGATATTCTATGTCAAGATGAGCACTTAAAAGAAAAAAGGACATGCTACCAATTTTAGAATAATTTTCTTGAAATGTCAATATGAGTGGCGGAAGTGCCTCATTGTAGGTTAAATTAAGAAAATAGTAAGAAGATTAATAAGGGCCCTTTCATACTTATTCTAGTAGTTAGTTGAAAAAGAAAATGAGATGTCAACTCATGCACAATAAACTCAAAGTAAATGAATCTCAAAAGTCTTGAAGAAATATTCATTTTCTTTGCAAGAATCTAGTTTCGCAATTCTTTTAATCTTTGTTGTTGTAATGACAACAGTTTGGTTTTCAACGAATTTGAAATCCATTACTCACTAACTATAAGAACTCATTGTGCTTCCATAACGCGATCTACAATGGATAATCTATGTTTCTTGGACTCGGATAATTTCAATGTTTGTTCTGCGATTTTATACCAAGGATAGTGCAGTACAGGAAATGGAGAAAAAGCCGAGAATGTGGATCAACAGCAGAACAACAGTAGTACCTCTCCATGGACCCTTGGCCGCAGGTCATGCGATTAGCTGGCAAACCTTGCTCGCCATGATGTTCTATATATTATTATTATTGCTATTGGCAATACTGACTTTTACACCGGGAAAGAGACAGAGACTAAAAAGGAGATCGGTATGACGGGAGCGAACAGATGCTGAATATTTAAGCCTCGGAGAGGAAAGTCTTCGGCTTTCGACGGTAACAAGAAAATGTTCGTCTCTTCTTTTCCTAAACTCGCTCAGTTTTCCAGGCAGATATAAAGCTGAAAGGCACAGCGATATGGATGCTGTACAAGAATGTTCTCCTTATTCGTCTTTTCTAATTGGACTGAAACATATGTGTTAATTAATGGAGAATATCTTTTTTTTTATGAAGATTTAGAAAACGAGACTTTTGAAGAAAAAGGAATTTGCCATTAGGATATCATCTGTCAACAGTATCCATAGAATAAGTCAGGCACCGTGGCTTAGTAGTTAATGGCTTCTGACGTAAGCATTGAAAAGGTACCCTGAGGTAATTGCTAAAATGTTCAGAAATGTCAGGTTAGTTCAAGAAATTCTAGTAAAATGACCAAGCTCATGATATCTGCAAGTTCACTGTGCACTTAATGAAATTCTCAGTTCCACAACTCCCAGTACCTGCGCATATGAACAATGTCATTTTCTTACATAAGAAAGTAAAAATTTACACCAGAAAGAGATTGGATTACGCTTTTACCCAAACTGAAAACCTTCTCCTTTCATAATATGAAAGCTGAATATCAGAGATTCTTTTCAAGTGTCAACAAATATAAATAAAACAAGTACATATCTTTCAGGGGCTAAATTTTGTCAAACATTTTTAGTGCTAATTAATTGGAATAATGAAACGCGTTCAACTGCAATGCAAAGATGCACCTTTCGATATAAGGTTAATGTTTATCAAATCTGAAAAAGGTAATACAGCACAGCCAGAGAAAAACGTTATTTTCTCTGTTGTGAGCAACAGAGGACAAAGGAAGGCAAAAACTGCACAATATCTGAATTTGTCGGTAAATTTCCTTTTTTCGCGCCTACCAAGACAGCTGCTTGTAGCGTAAGAGGGGAACGTGTTTTTTCATCAAGCTAATTTGCTTCAAAAAGAAAAGTTTGATTAAGTGTCAGCAAAAGAAAGGAATGACCTCAGAAAATCCACGAGTATAATGTAACCACACTTGTAAGGACACCTTTTATCATTTTGAGAATTATGGCACATTTTTCCTTTATTTAGAAATATTCACTAAGATGCACAGCACATAGAGCACTGAAAGGCCTGCGTGTGCAATTGTTCACAGGATAATGAAAATTCTGGCGCAAACTATTAGAATATGGAAAATCAGGTCATATAATTTCTTCTGCCCATATTCATTTGAAATTTGAGAGTCTACTGTGCGCAACATTTGTTGAATTTTTATGTAATAAGGGGACATTCACTAGAAGGAGAGAGAGAGAGAGAGAGAGAGAGAGAGAGAGAGAGAGAGAGAGAGAGATGAGAATTCAATTAAATCATGTGAATTACTGGACACGGGTTAGAGGAGTACAAACCAAATTTTCCTCTCAGGATTTTCGCTTCCAGATTTCAGATTTGTTTGCACACTATTTCTTTAAGCCATTTATTCCCTCAACGTAAACACAAGACTGAATTAAAAAGACAGTTTTCAGGAAAAGATATTCGGATAAAGGTTCGACAGGCAGAAAGAATATCTCGAAACATTTTTGCCTTCTATCCTGGGCATGTAAATGTCTTCGCAAATTTCAGTATGACTCGTATTTGAAATTTAAGGAACCGGATGGCATAATGTTTCTGCAACCAGGAAATATACAGAGAGAGAGAGAGAGAGAGAGAGAGAGAGAGAGAGAGAGAGAGAGAGAGAGAAACAATTTGAAAAATTATGATAATATAATATTAAAAAGAAATTCTTCCGTGATCTAAACCCCACATGGATCAATTAACCGTGCCTCTATATTCTTATGCAGTGATTTCAATACTTAGTGGTTAATTGACGATAGAGGGTTGCAGCAGAGACTTGAGGTTTGTAAAATTATCCTAAAGTTCTTCGCAGAAAACAATAGACAACACATTCACATACATACATACATACATACATATATATATATATATATATATATATATATATATATATATATATATATATATATATATATGTGTGTGTGTGTGTGTGTGTGTGTGTATGTTTGTGTGTGTTTGTGTGTGTGTGCGTGTGTGTTTGTGTGTGTTCCACCATTATGTGATCATCAATTGATGTCTTCTAATTTGGTATTTTTTGACAAATTTTGGCAATTTAAAATAAAAAAAGAGAGATTTCAGCTTTCTATTCCCTAAATGCTGAGGTCAGATTACCTTTACTTGACTCACAGATACTGCTTTGTTTCAGTATTAATTGTTAGTAGAAAAAATGTGCTGTATCCTTCTGACCTGTCAATGAATTGCTTTATGATTTAATCAGTGTAATTCCAATGACCTAGTATCTGCAACCAGTCTTGTTGGTAAAACTATCTCCTCTCTTGTTTCTTGGATTGAATCAGGACCATTCCGACTAATCAGCGATCCAGCTCTTGTGAGCCCCTGATTCTGCTTCATACAGTCTCTTTTCTATTTATTGTATTTTCGTCATCATTCAACTGAGAGGAAAGGAAACCCTTCATTGCCCACTCACGCGACTACGCCTCCCATTTCTGCGTGCGAGGAAAGGCAGATGCCGCGTGACTGCTTCGTCCTGGCGGATGTTTCTGTGCGTCTGCAACATAGCTCCGGAATTCTTTCCTTACTCCCGCTCTCATGATCCCATTACCCAAGGTTGAAGAGTCGCCTCCATCTTTTGGTTTCAGTTGAGCTGGTTATTTTTACCCTTTTGCATTTCCTTGTGTGGTGTGTGTCTGTCAGTTCTGGTCAAGACAAGTGCCTTGGTTGCCCTGCCCATTAGGCTTCACTTGAGAGAGTCTAGCATTGATTCCCATGAATGCATGCATGCACTATTAGTGACTGTATTCCTTTGAATGCAGTCAACGTTTGACCAGCTGGGGAAGAGTTTCCCTGAAAAGACTGCAGGTGAATGGCTCTCGTAGAGAAGAAAATGATGTTCCAACTTGCAAAAGACATGATCACAGCTGTGATTCCGTGAGCTTCCTTTAGCTTAATGGCTGTTGACATGACTAATGCCATTTCAGTATTTTCATACTCGCACTTCAAATGATGTACTGTATATGATTCAAATGGTATAGGACTATGAATCTGATCACTTTTAGTTTATCAACCTTCTAAATAATGTGTCGCACTTGTTCACTCACTCTGGGAATACTGCAGGAAGAGGGCTGTAAATGCATTTTTTTTTTTTTTTGACGTGAGTAAAAGCTTAGACTTAAAGCTGGAATTTGCAACTGAACATAAGTCTGCTGTAGAAGACCAAATCCTTTGATTGGAACATTTTTCAGTAGATTCACTGGAAGGCGAAATGTTTCGCCTTATAATAATTACACATAAAATGTTTTAACTCTCTAAAATTATGAGTGACAGGCAGCAGTTACGTTGATACTTCTCAAGAATACATCCGGATTTTCTGCTATTCGCAAGGTCTCCTCTCATGCATTTGAAGTATATTTAATAAAAACATTTGTGGTCTTTCCTTTCCCTTTTCTTTCCACATAATTTCATTCCCATTCCGAAAGATCATCAGGAGCGTTTGTTGAAGAGGTCATCAGAATGGTCATGAATCTGATTGCTCTATTAAAAGGGAAATGACGTCTCTTGACTTGCCCCGAGACTTATTCGTCGACCCAGATTTTGCATTTCAATGCCGCTTCCATCACGAGGAATGGGCTGCGTGCCAAAAGGGCTTACATCAACTAGCTGACCATGCTTTGCCTGCGCATGAGAGAGAGAGAGAGAGAGAGAGAGAGAGAGAGAGAGAGAGAGAGAGAGAATGAATTCACAAGTCAAAACGGCAAAGCCTTTACGTTAGACAAACGAAGCTTGGGAGCATCTACCGATACTTCAGTCATATCATTCTTGTCAAACCTCCTTAAACAAAGAGGATGACAGCTGCAATAACTGCAGAATGGATACTGAATGTCCGTGCAGTTCTTTTACCAACTGAACTTTTATATGATGCGCGTTGCTCGGCAATGCATTGTCTCTTTTCCGACGAAAACGACAAGTCTGAACCGCTGGGATTTTCCTGGTTTCTTCTTCTGATGACTATTAAAACATCATGTACTCTCTCTCATGGCAAAATTTCAGATACTGTTTATAATAATGGAATTATAGTTTGTTTCTCTCTCTCTCTCTCTCTCTCTCTCTCTCTCTCTCTCTCTCTCTCTCTCTCTCTCTCTCTTAAAGAGTATGCAACTCAGAAAAAGTAATCCTCAGTTTACAGCTGTATTTAGAGACTCCGATGAAATGAGACTTCAGAGTTTACAGAAGGCCTTTGTAACGATCCTAATTCGTCCAATGGTCAAATGTCTATTGAAAAGTCCGACTCTTCGTCATTCATCCGCAATTCGTCTTAAGAGAGAGAGAGAGAGGGAGAGAGAGAGAGAAGTTACACTAAGACTGCTCCGAAGGCATATTCCCTGAAACCAAGCATCCTTTGGGAATCTCTATTATCTCGACTGATTAAGCAAATTTCATATTTAGACTCATTCAGTACACTATTATCGGTATTGAAGATGGAGGACATAACGAAGACTGAGTAAAAAGAGAAAGCATCCGTCAACGGCAAGAAGAGGAATCCTCCCTCAAACCTCTTGATGTCATTAAGATTTTCAGCCTCGTGGAATCTGATATTGTCCACTCCAGCTGGACTCAGACCTTTGCCACAAATGAAAATGGAAATATACCTTCTGCAATTCCATTACTACTCCTGGTGATAGAATAATGCGATAGTATTTCGGTCTATCTTGTTCATAGTTACATGGGATATCATCACTTTTGTTAGAGTGGTAGCTGAAGCTGTTATACTGTCACCCTTGGACTCAACTCAATTACTATTAAAAGTTTTCTGTTCATTGTTTTTACTCAGCGTGCGATTCGCTTCTCTGTCCTCGTAGTTAGAGTTTTCATTTTATCTTTATTTCGAATTCAAGGCTTTATAATGACAAGCGTGTCCAAAAAGTCTGAAAAAAAACTAGAAATTAAAAGATGTCTTTACTATCTGATGTGATTAAGGACTGTTATTAAAACTATGAGCAACTTTAAATGCATTTTCTGATATGAAGAATTACTTCCCACATCAATTTTCACATGCAAGGCGCTGACATCATTTTAGTGTCTGTTCGCTTATGTGTCAAAACTATTGCATATATTTCTTTCTTTCTTTGTTCCTTTTATTGTAAAGGTAGAACTGAAGACTTTCAATGAGATATCTTGAATGTTAGAGTGTATGGGATCAGATTTTCTTTGATGGCTTTGAGAAGAATTCATCTGAAGGATGCAGTGATTGATATCTTCCTTCGGCTATACATAGCCAATCTAACAAGTAGCTTTCTATCAGAAAACACCTTTCACAATCATGAACAATTCCTCAGGTAAACATGGTCATGTTAATAGACTCACGATCGAAATAAAATAGAAAATATATTTTTTTTTAAATCGCTCCCTACATATCCAGTGATTAATAAGAAAATTTAAAACCATTCATCAAAGCTTCAGATGTAGGGAACGTGTCGCTGGAATACCACTGGAACTGTTCCAGAGATTACGGACTTAGGGAAGGGGAAAGTTCCTCTGGTTTTCCCTCCCTGGATGGGAAAATGTCGCCCAAGTAGCGATAAGCAACAAAAACTTTGAGGATTAAGCTAAGTTTTATTGCTCGAACTTCGTGGCCGAAATGCAGTACCAACCGGCGATGAAAATAAAATGTGAGACCAGAAGTTGTCTCCCATCTGGAAAAGTAAAAAAGTCTCGAGTAACCGAATATCTTCCTATCTTGTTAGAGGTCATTGTGAATAATTTACAATACAACATGCACACACACATTATGTATATATAAAATATATATATATATATATATATATATATATATATATATATATATATATATATATATATATATATATATATATATATATATATATATATATATATATATATATATATATATATATATATATATATATATATATATATATATATATATATATATATATATATCCGCGCGCGTGTGTGTGTTCGCCCAAAACTGTCTTGCATCTTTAAAAAATATTCGAGAGGCGACTAAGCATTGTCCTGTCACAAAGAGGCTCCCTACAAGGAAGAGTATTCACTTATATTTACCTTCTTTACATTTTCTTACCCAAGAGAGTTTCTCCCTTTTATTCTCTAATATCATTCATATGTCACATAATGGAGCTATGTACTGTATATTTACTGTGACTGTACTTTGAGAAAGAGAGGCACCCGGGAGGGGAAAGTTAAGAATGCCAAAATAAGCTCATTCCTCTGCTGTGGCGCACGCTCTGATATATTGATTATGTAGTATGCTGTGTATTTATATGTATAGCAAAATGTAACAATCGTAACGGAAATACGTAACTGTTGAATTCATTTTTATTGGCGCTAAGTAAAGAAGCTAAAAGATGGAGTGATAGGGTAGTCTAGCCAAACTTTACACAATATTTTGATGGCCATGTCATACGTGGACGCAAATGTCGCAACCGAAGGTGGCGTCATTCAAGAAGGTAACCTATTTGTCAGTATTTGTTATCACGTATCTTGTATTCAAGGTTAACACTGTTGTTTTGGGTTCCACCGGCCCAACGAGCGGACGAAAGAAACAGCATCCGTCGCGCATCTTTTGTACATACAGTATATCTCCTTTATTATTATTATCACATATTAAATGTATCGCATCATCATGCTCATTGCACAGTCAGTTCTCAGCCACATGTATCTTAACTTCAGTCCTGTATTATGTCCCGAATTATATGTATATTTCCATCTGCCAACAAACACAAGTGGTTGTGTTTACTCTCTGTTTCTACCTGCCTTACGTCAGGCGCTACATTTCCGCTCGCAAGAGCTATTGGCCCGTGTGTTTGTTGTCTGAATAAATATTACGGGCTGCTCCAGGAGCAAGAGCCCGTGCCAGCACAAGTCTGGCTTAATCTTAAACAATCTGAATAAATTAGTAAGCTGTGAACTCTGACCCTTGCTCATACCCGTCGTCACAATGTTAAAATGTTTGTAAACTTGCATCTTTTATCCTGTTCAAATATCATGCGTTCGTGAACTTTACTTGTTTGTGTGTGTATCACGAGTTGTGTCTGACAACGCAAGGTTAGAGTTTGTACGCATGTCTGTGTTAACGTCAATAAGGGTACAACTGACTTTGCTTATATAGGGTAGAGACGGCTTTTTGGTTCTTTTCTAATTAATAATAGATTATGAAACGACATTAAGAGATTTGCATAGACATCCTCAGCAAGACATACACCTGTGAATATCTCTTGACTGACAGATTCATTCATTAATTCATTCATTCATGCTTTCATTTTTGTAAGCTCACTCATCGATAGCAATGGCCATTAATTAAGACCGAAGGCATTACTGTCGGCTAAAATAATGCATGTTGCTATAACAGAAATATAGTATGCAATTATTTCTGGCTCAGTCACATGCTAGCAATTCATACATATTTATATTATAAGCCCTTTGTTGGCCGAGTCGGTTGAGCTTTAGACCGTCATTCGATGGGCCGGAGTTCAATTCCAGCCGCCGGCTGATGAAGAGTTAGAGGAATTTATTTCTGGTGATAGAAATTCATTTCTCGCTATAATGTGGTTCGGATTCCACAATAAGCTGTAGGTCCCGTTGCTAAGTAACCAATTGGTTCTTAGCCACGTAAAATAAGTCTAATCCTTCGGGCCAGCCCTAGGAGAGCTGTTAATCAGCTCAGTGGTCTGGTAAAACTAAGGTATACTTTTTTCATACATATTTATAAATAATTCTGGTAATGAGAATCATACATTTATATCTAAAACAATAACAATAAATAGCATGCTTTCTTTCGTTCTTTCTGCATCCATAGCATTTTGTTGTATTTCATCCTTCAACGAAGGCACGGAATTCTCTGTGCTTCCTCTTTTAGGAATGTCCATTGTTTACAAGCAAATTGTACTGAGTTTTTCGACCAAAGGTTTTCAAAACCCATGAACAGGGGTACAAATTTTGCCTTAGGACCTCAAAATCCTTCACACACCTCCTGCAAAAGTTCTTATTCACTTAGATGCCACAAACCTTAGAGGTGACATATTCATTTTATACAAAGTATTTTCGCAAGTGATTCCCAAAATGATTCCAAACTGTGGCCTGGCAGCCTTGAACAGAAAGAAGTCATATAAATGATGAAACTCCATAAATTTAACTATGCATCGAAATGCAATATCAACTAATGCTTTGACTTTGAAAGCGTCAGCGTTAAGATGAAAGCAAAAATACGATATACAGTATGTCGAAACATTCCAGGAGGAGATTTATGTGTTGCAATATCTACTCCCATATTGATGAAATAATGTTCGTTCATCTTTTATTACATGTTGTTGTCAAATATATCCGAAGGAACGGATTTCGATGTCAGTTTTTATTGCTATCGTTTGAAAAACTGCAGAAGGAATAAACATCTCTCTCTCTCTCTCTCTCTCTCTCTCTCTCTCTCTCTCTCTCTCTCTCTCTCTGTATCGAACAAACAGATAAGTATTCTTTTGTTTTGAAACTATCAAACTGTAGCTCTCTTTATGCGTGGCTTAAAGGAATATCTTAAAATTCCCTCTTCACCTGCATTTTTTAAACATTTTAGCTGATTGGCAAAGACATTTTCCTTTGAGATAAGCTTTTTACATGCTTTTATATAACTTGACTTCAGCGTCTGTCTGTCTGTCTGTCTGTCTGTCTGTCCTCAAATCTTGTACCTTAAATTTCGACCTGTTCCCTTCGTCCAAAGGACTTGAAATTTTGCACGGTTACTCAATCCCAGGGACAATACAACCTTACATGATCAGTAGGTCAGTTGTAATCCCTAGTGACCCTACAGTGACCTCTCCCAGTGTCTCAGGATTTGTATGAAACTCTTCGGATTTTTCACAACTTCTTTGACTCAGTATCATCTATCTTCTATATAACCCCTCCCCTCCCCTCTTCCATCCCAGTTCCCCTTCCTTTTTCCATCCCACTCACCCTTTCCCCTCCCCATCACACGATCAAGTGTTAATGTAGCTGTGTCCTCCCTTCCCCTTCTCTCTTCTCTCCCCCTCCCCTTCCAGCTTCCCTCCCCATCCCCCTTGTCTATTCCATCACCTTCCCCACCCATCCCCACACATCCCCCTCCCCCTCCCCTCCCCTCTCCTTCCAGAGCACACGATGAAGTGTTAATTTAGCTGTGTCCTCCCCCTTCCCTCTTCCATCCACCTCCCCTTCCCCTCCCCTCACCCCTTTCGGTGCACACTTGCTACTGTCGTTCTCATGTGAAGATAAGCACTATATATTTTCTTGAGAATCTTTTTAATGGAATAGGGAACCTACTATACTGTTGAGGTCTATGCTAGCAAGTTTCCGTGTAGCTTACTTTCAAAGTCAAAGTCAGTCCCATATCATCTTGAAGAGAGGTATGTACTATCTAAGCCAAGATAATAATAAAAAAAATTGTTTCTGCAGTGAAATTACACTTTTTTTCTCATTATTATTTAGTTCATTTCAAATCAATCGTAGATTGACTGAACTCCTGGTATTGAAATGATTATTCCATGAATATGATGTTGCTGTAGACGAAGACGCCCATATGCCAGGACGGGTTCTTTCTTCAGGAGCAGCTCCTGGAAGACAAATTTTTTATTGCTTTCTCTCCTTATATATTCCTAAAAATAAAAAAAAAACATGTAAATAATATGTTTGAATTAGCCCCGCCCCCCCCAAAAAAAAAAAACTTATTATTTTGAAATGATAATGGTAAACTTATCTTTGTTGAATTAATCATAAGCATTTGAATAATAAGGACACAAATAATATTTACGACTACTGGGCTTTTTACTAAATGGGGCATCAGCAATAAGTCATCTTACCTGCACGAGGATTAGTATACAAAATTTCCATAAGGAATTCAGTTTGTTATTTCTTACAAAATGAAATGGGAAAATATTTCCTTTTCAAAACATTTCTTTGCACTAGGCTTTCTTACTAAAAGAGCATTCGCTTCTACTCAAACACTTAAGCTTATCAAGTGGCAGGTCTAATGTATATTTATGGGAGAAGTTGTCAAAGGAAAGTATGAGGGTCTCCAAGGGACCTAATCTCTGAGTTCAGGGGCTTGCGTAAGGGTACAGAAGAAGCTGGCGAGAGGGAAAATATTATTCACAGACTTTTGTGATAAAGGAGAGTATTTTCTGTGCCTGAGAGTGCGAGGGAAATGTCTCGGAAAGAACGAACGGTACCATAAACACCCAAGACGGTTCAACAATTAGGCGCAGATTCCCTGGCTTACACTACATTCATTTTCTCGTTTGGATAATTCGAGGATGGAAATATGTTTTTATAAGGGAAAAAATATTTAGAATGGTATCCTTGCTGTCACTCATCCCGTGTCTCTATGTAATATTATATATATATATATATATATATATATATATATATATATATATATATATATATATATATATATATATATATATATATATATATATATATATATATGCTCAGCTAATCACAGGAGATTGCACGTGATTTAGTATAAACGAAAACCGCAGGAACACAAAAGTCAGAAGACCTTACCAAAGCGATTTCGCGAGGTGTGCATTCCCGAATCGTCAAAGAAACAAACGAGACTCAGTTCGGAAGAATGGTAAAAGGTGAACAAAAAGGTAATCTGGTCACAAAATGAAACAACCCACTAAACGCTGAGAACTCAGGAAAGGGTAACTGTAATTTTCCAAGCTTGTATAAACCTGAATTTTAATCGCTTTGCCTATATTTATCAAGAATCTTTTTTAATTACAAAAGCATCAAGCTTCAGCAGACCAAGACATAAGTTTAAAACGCAACCAGTGTTTGAATTATTAAACTGGAGTCAATGACATTCCTTTTTTCACCCGGTGGTTGCGCGTAACTGTGGACCTTGCTTCGCTCCTTTAATAGGATGATTGGAATCTCTCGTGTGTACAAATAATGCATTCGATTTCTGGCTAAATCTCACAGAATACTGATGCTGTTTGATTCATTGTTCAAGGGGTTTTCCAGTTTGTCCAGATTATTTTTTATCACAGTTTTTTTCAGGGAATTTCTTATGTGCAGCCAGAAACAGCATGAGAGAATTTCTTTTAACCTAACCCCTAACATTAAAATTACCGAAAAACTTTTATGTTCAAAAGCTTCAAAATCTTAGGAATCTCTAAAGACTTGTTAATGGACAACGAATCAAGCAGCATCAATAATCTGTGAGAAGTGGCCAGATATCGAATGTATTGTTCACAAGTTATATCCGAAAAGGAAGAGCGGTTGTAGATGCGGCACGTGCAGTTCTGTCTAACGAACCAAAGAGAAATGACTAAAAGTATCGTTTACAGAAACATCACATACCACCTGCCACCTGTGGCAATGTCTAAATAAATATCTATAGAAATGTTACATTGGTTTGATCGGGGATTTTGACAGAGGGAGTAACATGCTGACAGAGAGTGTCAAAACGAGGCTTTGGGCGTGAGACTAATACTACAAACTGGAAAGCAGAGAGGGGAATAAAGGGGATGTTATGGCAGCGCTTGTGAACACATTTTCATTAAATATTCTCATTTATATTTTAAGAATATAAGAAATTAGGGTCTTCTTAGATTCGTAAGAGAAGCCCAATGATTTTAGCCTCCTAAAAGGAATAACGACGTAACAACAGATAGGTGCACAGGTTATAAATTCCCTAAACTTTTTAACTGATAACTGTTCTCGTAATATGTATTTTTGAACATCATGTGTTATCGGAATAAAACACAAAAGTTTTTTTTTCGATTAGCTTCCAGGCCCATGAAAAAGCTGTTAGTAATAATTTCCCAAATCACCATCTCGTTACTGTGATTACCTAATGGTCTTTTTCCTTTTCAATAGTCGGGCACTGGGGAGCGAACCGTTGTCTCATTACCTCACAAAACGGACAAAGGCTGGGGCTATTTAGAGAATGGAAGGTGACAAAAGGATGCCTCCCTCAGGATTCTTTAGAGATGAACTGAGGAGCTTCGCATCCATCGCTCCTTTAGGACTGGGGTTGGGAAGCCAGGAAGTAGCGAACTGCGCTGAGAATAAAGGTTTTGATTTAATTGAAATTCTCTGGCACTTCAAGGAAAAGAAGCAAGAAACCAACGAATAAACATGCTTGAAGTGTAGGTGAGCCCTTCCAATGTTTCTTTAAATGACTGAATGATTCGACATCTATCTTAAGTCGCAAAGGGTATTTGAAAAAGATAAGTGAAGTGTCACTTCAGGTACCTCATGACGATATTGTTTCAGAGGATTTCACCAAAGGATTCCACAATAAGCTGTAGGTCCCGTTGCTAGGTAACCAATTGGTTCTTAAGGGGCCCATACACGTTCAAAAAAAGCGTCAAAATTTCGCATCAAAATTTTGATATCAAAATTTTGATGCAAAATTTGAGTGTGTAGGACGTTTTGATGTCAAAAAAGATTTGATGCATCCATGTCGAAGATTTTGACGATACTGAATTTTGATGGGAAAAACGCCTAAACGTGTGTGGGCAATTATGCATCAAAATTTTGTATCAAAGTTTTACACGTCAAAATTTTTATGCAAAATTTTGACGCTTTTTTTTTAACGTATAAGGCCACCTTAAGCCACGTAAAAATAAATCTAATCCTTCGGGCCAGCCTAGGAGAGCTGTTAATCAGCTCAGTGGTCTGGTTAAACTAAGATATACTTAACTTAACTTACGGGAGTTGTCTAATTAAGGCTTTTGTTCCCTTGGGAACATTTCTGTCGGTGGTTCTTTCGATAAAGGCTCAGCAGAGATTTTCATGCCTTCGGTCTTTAGAGACGAAGGACCCGAACGTTGCATGAGAGATTCCCAGGGCCACCCTCTTCAGTGACCATCAACATAAGTTATTATTGTAAAACACTTATCGTTACTGTTATTGCTATCGTTGGTACAAATGAGCATAGATATTATACCCGTCAGTGGCCATTCAAGTGTTAATTAATTAACCTTGAGCAGAACAGACTGCCACCGGTGAAAAACAGAGCAAAGAGAACAGAAGCAGGATTCTGCTTCTTTTGATTTCATTATTCTCTGTTTTTTGTCAGAGATAATTTTATTTCCTGTCGATAGAAACTTGCGAGTTTGCGTGGAGGCGTTTTCCAATATCATCGGATTTTCCCTAGTGACTTGTTGGCATCCAATACACGGGCATTTTTCGTTTTATTTCATGCCCTAATAGTGTGTGTCTGATCTGTTCAAATATTGCAAGTCAACACTGCCTGAAAAAAAGTATTTTGGAAATAACAGAAAACTTCTTTTGCAGAAAATATAGCACCAGTAATTCGCAAAATGATTACTAAACCTTTTTTATATATAAGTAAAAATGCAGAAAGTATTTACCGGTTAAGGTGTACCTTACAAGGCGTGAGTTTAGTCATTGCTTTATATAATATTTATTTTTTCATTATTGCTACAATTTCCTTACACCACATAACTACTGCGATACTAGGCAAAAAAGAAAAAAAATAATATATATATATATATATATATATATATATATATATATATATATATATATATATATATATATATATATATATAAAGATGGAAAGGATTATAAGTTAAAACAAACAAAACAGTCCATTTAATGTTTGACTGCTGGGAGTTCTCACTTTCATTGCTCAATTTTTTTTTATAAACATAAATTTTCAGTGAGATTTTAAAATCAACAAACACCTTTAAACAGAAAACCAGGGCGAGTCCCACCTCAGATGATGCGCTATATTTTTCTGATTTAGTTCAGAGGCAAATAATTGGGCATAATATTCGAACAACCTATTTCATAATGTTTCATTCACAATGTGATAAAAACATCTTATTTCTGTCATTACTGATGTGAAATATCCCTTTATTACTTGTCCTCTTCTAAGAACTTCTTATGAATGACCAACATTGGCTAAAAGTTCTTGGAAAGGAATTCTTGAAGGTCCGACGGAGAAGTCATGAAAGACAAACAAACATGTGTGGCAGGAGGAAGGCGGGAAAACTCTGCGGCTGCTCTGACCCGTTTTTATCCCTCGGTGGTCTTCTTCAATGGAAGGATTCCCTTTACTTCAGTTAATTAGATAACCTTTCATGACTCTTGACATAAGTCCCTAATTTAATGTTATTGCCAGGGTAAGCAGATGCCCAAGTAAACAGATTTAATAAAGAGTAGCTGTGCAAAAACCAAAATGAATCTGAGCAAACGAAGACCAAGCATCGCTTTCCAAACTGAAAATAAATCGAACTGGAAATGAATAAGACGCTTTTTGTCGTGGAAATGCCAAAGAACTCTTCTTGCATGTTTTTTTACCTGGTTCCATTGAGGTATACGCCTTTCTCCACATCTGATAGAGCGCATAAATGGGATAGGCTGCAATGGAAATTAATATGTTGTTGCAGCATCATGATTACAGTGGTATTAAATAAAGATGAGATGATATTAAACTCTGTATGTTATTCTGGTAGTACTTGTTGAATCGGAAACGGAATTTTTAATTTTCATGTTAATAATGCCTGTTTATTTTTAATTTTTATATTAATACTGCCTGTTGATTATTTTTATTTAGCTAGAAGCATCTGGAGTAATTTTTTGGGCTCAAAGATCGAGAGGCCCTGACCGCCTGATCCAAGTTCTCTACCGTTGTCAATGAGCTGCCTTAAAATGAAATCGACCTAAATTTGGGCAAAGACATCTTCTGCCATTGCAAAAGAGTTGCCTTAAAATATACCTGCAACATCTCTGGAAGCTGTTACAGCCCAAGCTTTGATGGACATGTCCAAGACAGGCCTTATGCGCGACGTCACTTTTATTTGGCCGAGTGCGGATCCGGGCTTGTTGATGAAGGAACGACTGGAAATTCTTCTTTCTCTTTTTTAACTTTTTCTTTTCATTTCCTCTATTCATTTTTTTTTTATGTTTTCGCTCCTGAATTGTTGAGCTATGATGTCAACTATTTCACACAGAGAGATAAATGACTTTTTGGATGCTCACCTTGCATGTAAAGTCGGTGATATTAGTATTAGGGTTATAATAATTTTTGTAATTTATGTGTAAAAGCTTAATGATGGACACCAAAATGATTCAGACAAGTATCAGCTAGTTTTAAGAAAAAGCACTGGATAAAAGATAGTCTAAAATACTGTAACTGGTATTTGTCCTTTCCTATATGAAAAATTTTATATTTCGAGTGTGTGTGCTTGTGTGTGTGTTTTTTGTGACCATATTTATCAATTTTTAATCCTTCAGATGAAGAAGAATTGTTTTTACTTTAAAGGTGACTGCAACCATATTATCATATGATATCATCATCAGATAATAGCAAAAGGAACACACTGACAGGTGCAGTTATAAGAGCTAAACAGTGCAGTAATTCCATAACCAAGGGATTCGAATATCTAGACCAATACAATACTGAGAAACAAAGATTTCTGTCAGCACGAAAATCTATAGTTGCTTTTTATTATGGCGAACTGCAGCCAACCTCTGTTCTTGCGATATGCCTTTTGTGACTGATAATAACAGAAGGATCAAACTTATAGGAAATGGGAGAAAACTTGAGCAGTTTCAGTTAAAAAGCTCATTGTTGGCAGAGTTTCATTATTCTCAGTTAGAGCAGTGGAGAGGGACTCTACTTTTTCATTTGCGGAAAGTAATGAAGGATTCTTCATGCCAGTCTTTAGAGAGTTCATTTTTTCGTTTACTAATTGCTGTGAAAATAAGTGTAGCTCTTTCTGTAGCTCCCTGCAAGAGGAGTTAAAATAAAGAATTTGAGGGGACTGTTGGAAGACGTACTGTATATTGCAATAGGTTGGTTGCCTAATTTTCCTCTCTGACGACCATCGTAGTAAATTTGCACACCATTTATGGAGATATGTCCTGAATTCGTGTACAGAAAATAACGACTGGTTTAATGAAAAGAGATAAGACCTGCATTTAACACTGGTTGGAATGCAGTGAATAATTTTAGCAGGGCTCAGTGAATAGCAATGACGCTTCCCCTCTTGTCATTCAATACCTGTTTGGTTCAGGAAGGGTCCTTTATGAGAGTCAGAGAAGGGAATGCAGGGAATGATTACCACATCAAATAGTTTCACATACAGAGATACATCTGTGCACAAGTTCATACACATCTTCATACACACCCTAGAAATGTGTTTGCTTTTTGCATCACATTTATTGGTATTGTCGCATCAGGAATGTTCTTCATTAATTATAAAGAAAAGAGGGGAAACAGTAAAATGTACATTTATCGGTATCTTTCGAAGACGGACTTGGTGTCTTTTTATGTTAATGCTGTAATTATAATGGATTTTATTATATTTGCTAAACAACTTTAGAGACCCCAGCGAGCTTTTTAAAATTATAATCGAGTTCTGGAGTTGACAATATGATTCTCCTATATTTCAATGTGTACTAAGAGCGTTCCAGGCTTTCCTTTCAGTGCCAAATAAATAGTCGTAGATATACTGGAATCCCTTTATATCTTACAATTATGCGGATCTCAATGGGAACCGGGGTTCCTGAGTGGGGACACCCAAAACGCGTGAAATACAAGGATATGTGTTTAAAACTGAATCTAAGCTGGGGCACAGGTCCTTACCTACCTCGGGGCTTCGACCCACCCGGACCCCCACCCAACCCAACGTAGAGCACAATAAATTAAGATAAATGAATGTTGTGATCTAACTTAACTTAGGGCGTCGAGTCCTTCCTTACCTGGCCGGGGTCGTCTCTCCTAGGATTTTCCCACTACTATAACCTAGGTCACTAGGTGCTTACTACATGGTGAATGGTGTAGCATCAACAATATTCAATGAACCATACCGTCATCAGAATCAAGACTTGCAGAAGTAAGCCATCACAGCGATATTAGACTAGAGTGCATCCTTGTATTAAACTTTTGCATTTCCCCTCACCTAAATACCCCTCTTTCATACTGCGGTCCCCCATACGTGTAGTATATAAGAGGCTCCGGCATCTTTAAACTACTAAATTAAACAAATCAAATGAGTCGAAACAATGCAAAGGACAAGATTACATGTCTACACCAAAGATACAAGAATAAGAACAGAATCCGGTTGTTTTATCTTTGGTTTTCTTCTCCTCTTGATATCCACTACTTGCAACCGATATTGGATCACACGTGCCACACGAAGAATTACCATACATTTTATTGCATTGCTTCTGTCTTCCCTCCTAACTATACTGCAATCTATCTGGCTCTGCATTCCACCACTCTCATATGTCAGTAAATGACGACTGCCTTCAGCAACCAGGTTTCATAAAGCAGCTCGAAACTGTTGCATTTCTAGCACATACACTCCAAATTCATTGCTTATTACAAATCATTGCTCTCCATGAGCCTCCTCACATCCATATCTACTCTTTCCAACTCTACCATACATATCTTGACCTACGATATTCCCTTCCACCTTTTACCATCCTGATTGCTGTATGTACTGCAGTTCTTCCGTAAAAATATTTCCTTCTCTTGCTCCTGGCAACCCATCTGAGATAAGCAAAATGAAGCTAAATAAAAAAATTCACCGCTGTTAGGAGCTGTCACCAATTTTTTTTTTTTTGTGACTTTTTACCCTTACCAACAGTTGTAACTCCTACTCCGTTTATTCACATCTCTGAACTACGATAATAAAGTTTAAACTCATTATCCACCTCAGTGGATAATGAGTTTAAACTTACATCTACGTACGTACAAACATCATATCATCTGGTAATAAAATAAGAAGATAAAGCAGTTCGTACCCAAAGCAAGCATCTCACTAAAATGAGTTTCAAAAATAGCTCAGAGTGGATTCTGGTGGTGTGTGTAATAATGTCATTAGTCTGTACTCTTAACAGCGTGATGGGGTTTATGTGCAAATTGTTTTTTTTTTTCCTTCTTTCTTAAGTTCAAGTGAAATTTGCTCACTGACGCTACAGATCTACGAACAGATTTCAAATAGTACATTTTCATTAATGATTCACCCCATTAAATTCAGTCTATGGTCAGTACATTCGCCTTTGCAACATTTATTGGAAATTTATAATCAGGTTTTCTCTCAACGATTCATTACAGTATTCATTTAAGCTATCTGAATGATGGCAGTATTTATTTCAAAGCATTTCTTATACCAAATTGCTAGGCTGTGTGATGTAATACTTCTGTTAGAAAACTCACAGAGAAAACCTTGCCTTGATTTACAAGGATCACATAATACATATATATATATATATATATATATATATATATATATATATATATATATATATATATATACTGTATATATATACACATGTGAGAACATCTTTGAAATAGTGGAGGCATCACAAACATAAGATATCGTTATAGTTTATGATAATTAAAAACCCGGCAATAATCAGTGCAGTTGTACTCTGATACATCACTCCACATGCTGTGCTGCTCTTTCTGTCTACAAGAGGCAGCTCGCCACAAAGACCCAATCCGGGAAGAGGCTTTGTTACAAGAAGGAACTTACAATAAGCTTCACAAAACGTTTTTAAAAATAGAAAAGTGATGGCACTGTGTACATGAGTCATACTCAGTATGAAAAAATCATGTTCACTAAATTTTACATGAAAATGATCTTCATTACCTTCATTTAGCTTTTCGTTAATGAAAGGGAAGGAAAAGAAACAAGTAATAAATAAACCGAAGTTTCTTCGGCGCAATCGAGTTTTCTGTACAGCTTGTAATCAAGGACACCGAAAATAGATCTATCTTTCGGTGGTCTCGGTACACTTGTAATGCTGTATGAGCCGCGGTCCGTGAAACTCTCATCCGGCCGTGGTGGCCTGTGTTGTTGCGTTGCCAGAAGCAAGATCATGGCTAACTTTAACCTTAAATAAGATAAAAACTACAGAGGCTAGAGGGCTGCAATTTGGTATGTTTGATGATTGGAGGGTGGATGATCAACATACCAGTTTGTAGCTTTCTAGCCTCAGTAGTTTTTAAGATCTGAGGCCGGGCAGAAAAAAGTGCGGACGGACAGACAGACAAAGCCGGCACAATAGTTTTCTTTACAGAAAACTAAAAAAGTCACTCTTCTCTGACCATGCCTCTCCTTCAAGAACATCCTGTTTCTCAAGAACTAAAATTTCTTTTCCTTAGGGATCAATTTAGACGTGTCAGGTTTCTCTACTTTCCTTCTGCTCTTATTGCGTCTCCTAAAATCCAGTTATTTGGCCAGGACTGTGCTGCAATGCCTCTGCAAGGCTGTTATTGCTGTTACATACAATATTTCCATCTGATTGCCAAGCCTAGACACGTTCTATACACGAGAACTTGGATCCGCATTCCTCGCTTGTGGCTCAGGCGATATTTGACTTTTATTTAATTCTATCCGGGTTTTTTTTTCAGTTCTTATCATATAAAGACAAAAGCATTGTGTGGATAAATTCTCTGATCGTCTCTTGGTTTATCTTGACTTCAAGTGTTCATGGATAGAGAGAGAGAGAGAGAGAGAGAGAGAGAGAGAGAGAGAGAGAGAGAGAGAGAGAGAGAGACTTTTGACACGACTGACATCGACAACCGTTTAGTATGTTTCTCACAACGTGTAAATTCATCTGAAGTGGGAAAGGCTAAATTCGATAAATGAAAACACACACATCCACAGATCGTCCAAACTAAGCGAACCAAGGCAGCAACAGCAATATGGAAGACCACTTAGCTGAGCAAATACTCTTCGTGAGTGAAAATCTGTTGAAAATACTCAGTTAGCCAAGCTGTCAGCTCCTTAACTGCCGAACGGATACAAATATGAGCTGCCTGTTTTCCGCTAATTATAAGCATCATCTTGCAACTGTAGCCTTCAGCCTTATTCGTACAAAACATTCTGAACGAGACTCAACACTATATACTCGGAAAGAGCTTTGTCTAAATCGGAATTCACCCAAAGGTCAAACGGTTATTGCAAAGTCCGTGTTCGAGTCATTCATTGGTATTGCGTTTCCATGAGAGAGAGAGAGAGAGAGAGAGAGAGAGAGAGAGAGAGTTGTCATGTAGAGTCACAAGTACCAGTAACGCAGACACTGTCACTTTCTGTCTAGATTTTCCGTCGCCTTTAATATCTGGCATTAGCGGCTGACATCATTTTAACAACAGTAGTGACAAACCGCCAATAACAATAGCAATACGGACAACGTAAGAAGCCGTATCGCGTCCAAACGTTTGCAGAATAAAAAGACGATTAAATAGGAGGGTCTGAGGTGAATTTATAAAGACATGAAACCAATCAGTTGTCATTCTTACAAATACTCCTCAAACTCGAATTTTGAAGTGACTTCCTTCCTACAATAATAATAATAATAATAATAATACTAATAATAATAATAATAATAATAATAATACTTGTCTAAACAAATATTACACACATACTTCAGCTAATGGTAGTCAACCCAACGTCTAGAAAATCTTTTATGGCAGGTTGAGTCCAGAGGTCCACTTCAGAGAACTCATTCTCTTGAACACTTGACCACTTTTACTGGCAAACCATAATTCCAGTATACTTTTAGGACAGGTTTTTCTACTATAAATGTCCACGGTGAAAATAATCCCACATATGAAAATAAAAGCACTCATTTAAAGCCTCCTCCGTATCATTCAAGAAAGAGAGGCAATGAAAACGCCTGGGCACACTGACACAATTACAATCAACGTTATTTGCAGGGTATTTTTATTATCGGGGGAGGGTTGGGGTCGTATTGCTTGAAGCTGCTCTCTTCTCCAAAAATATTTGTGGAGATAATTCGCAGACTCTTTTATACAACGACCGGGAGATTTTTCTTTCTTTAAGAAAAAAGTTTTCAAATAAAAAGGAACATGGGTTTTTGTGTCGACTTCAGGATGATAAAGTAATGGACTTTATTTTGTGATTTCCCGCGCAATTCTCTGAATGCATTTCATCGTAAACGAAACAGTAGTTAGTTGCTAAAAATTCATTTGGAGATTTTCTTGAAATGAAGATGCCAACGCCTGAGAAACCCGTGAATTTTCATGAAATACGCAAATTCTCCTACAGTTAGTTATGAACACCCGGCATACATTTTAGGAAGCTTTGGAAATCAGAACAATTTTCAACTACCCTGCGGTAACCGTTGTCAATTCATTTCAGCTAATATTAGATGCGAAAGGAGAGAGAGAGAGAGAGAGAGAGAGAGAGAGAGAGAGAGAGAGAGAGAGAGAGAGAGAGAGAGAGAGAGATTTTAGGCTACCTCTCTCACCGAGAAAGTGGGAAATATGTCCGGCACCCAAACTGGGGATTTTATTCACCCTGAAGAAAAAGTTTTCGAAATCAACGGGAAGCAGAATGGCAACCTGCAAAGTAAAGGAAAAATGTGCCACTGTTTTCAGCCAAGTTCATCCATGAAGACGGGTAAAACAGGGTTATGTTAAGAAACACGAAATGATTTGCAACGCTCAGTCAAAGGAAGAAATAAATGTTGTCTAAGAAATTATTGATTTATTATATACATGACTAACTTATTGATTTATTATATACATGACTAACTTCGGCCCTTATTATGAAAGAGACATTTCTGTATTTTCTTATGATTCAGACTAATAACCACTACCATTTGCATTTAATGCGGTCCGGAACGGTGCCATGAGTTAGACGCTTGTGTTTGTATTAATGAAGTGCGGATATTCTTGGCAGTGCAAATATGAGGTTGCAAATTGAACTCAAGGGTTTAATTCTCGGGTATAATTATGAATGCTGCTTCCATCACGAAACAAACATAATCTGAGTTTGCGGGAGATATAAAATACATTATTCATGGCTTAGTTGGCATGCAAGCCAAGCTGTTTATCTTCTTAATCGCTTAATGAATATGAATATCTGCCAAAACTTCATTTCGAATGTTTTTTTCTTTTATCTACAGCATAACCAATCAACAAAATTCTGGGTGTAATGATTTTATATTAATAGCTTATTTCAATATTGTTGTATGATTAACTCAGATTATACACTCATTGTCCTTCGCAGCAATAATCATGCGTTGCAATTACTGCTCACCACAGCTTGCCACAAAGTTTCAGAATGAGCTTCGATGCTTTCCTTGTTCTTTTAGTGAAGTTTTTAGTTATTTTATTCTGAATGCTTTATTGTCATTCTAATATTATTGTTTTACTGATCGCCATGTTCGCTGTTTCCAGCCTCTAAAATGCAACTACGATGAGTTGTGAAACGTCGGCCTATTGTCATCAAAGGCAAAAGGAGAGTGCCTTTCCCTGACCCCCTTGCATTGTTTTAAAGAATACATATATAGCTTCTGGCCGGGAGGGGATGCCTGCAGGTCTTAAGATTACGTATGAAAAATGTATACAAAGGTTAATGACTGAATAACTTGACGCTTTTGACCAATGGCGAAATTAATAACAATGAACCCTTGTGCAATGGTGTTGCCGTAGGGAAACGTTTCCCAGTACACAACGGACAGTAATGGGTAGATAGATGGGGAAATAGATACAAATTTTATTCTCTGCTTACGTTACCGGCAGTTTTAATGACAGCTGTGGTGAGTACTGAAATATCATGTTTTGATGACAGAGATCGTTGGCTTCCTTAAATATTATAGAAACGAGAAATTTCAGTAAAGCTATGAACATCGTCTGAGAATAATTAGTTTAATCATAAATAACGATGCCTTCTCGAGGTAAATTGAACTGAAATACTTCGTTTATCTAAAAACGATTCAACTGGAGAGGTTAGGTCAAAATTTACGCCCATGAAATAATCTGATTCTGGTCCTTTAAAATTGATGAAGGGAAACTTTGCTGAGAAATAGATGCTTATTTCTCAGGCTTACTTCTATGAATAAATCATTGTATCAGTGGTAATCAGTTCATGAAATGACTACCACCGATACAATGATGTATTCATATAAGAAAGCCTGAGAAACAGACATCTACTTCTAAGCGAAGCTCCCTTTCGTGAATTTTGAAAGACCAGGACTTTTCAATGTGTTTATACTGATATTCAGGATTAAATAAGAGATCGATATCTCTAAATTCTCAAAACACGTTTTCCATTGATGATCAAGGTCTGTGTTATTTTAACCTAGGGCAAATTATCTTTCTTGTTGTGGAATGATTCTCTGTGCAATAGAAAGAGGAAAGGTTTCTCTTTTAAATCTGGCTCAGCTCTCAGTTGAAGGAGGTCAGAATATGCCAGAGTCGTAGCACTGTATGGGCTCCACAACATGTCATTTTCCTAGTTTACCTCGGTAGATCCTCTTCCCTCTTCCCCACTTCCCCCACCCCCGCTCTCTCTCTCTCTCTCTTTCTCTCTATCTGATAAGCCAGTGCTACATAAAACATGAGCCGTTAAAGCAAAGAAGAAATGGCTACGAGGGTCATTCCTCTCCTCTCTTGGCTCCCTTCCATCCCGTGTGATAGCGTCAGGCCAAAACTATTATCTCTGAAATATGACGACGGCAGAAAGGAGCCTCAGACGCCACCCAGGTACCCCCACCCCCCATCCTTTTTTTTAATTTTTAATCTGTTTATTTATTATTATCTTCCACTGAGTGCACATAGATAAATGATATGAACCAAAATCATATGATGTTGCTAAATCAACTTCCATAATGAAATGCCATTGAGGAAAATATAGGAAAACATAATTAACGGCTGCACATACACAAAATCACACACTCCGGCAAAAACCTTTGCACACACGCACATATGTAAGTACATACAGTATATATATATATATATATATATATATATATATATATATATATATATATATATATATATATATATATATATATATGTGTGTGTGTGTGTGTGTGTGTGTGTGTGTATGTATGTATATGTGTATGAGGTTGTGTGAATGTGAGCATGTGTATAAATGTATGTACAAAACATACTATTAATATTAATGAGATAAGGTAACTGTAAATAATGAAAGTGACGGTGTAATTCGAAAATGAATTATCTTTATACGTTTATGCTCTGAGTGGAAATTTCAGAGACGTGGTCTCCTCAGGAGCAGGGAATCTGTCAGACTCCCTGGAAGTATCTCGCCAATCACGGGACAACTTGGAACTTGTTGTAGCTGCTGTGATAAAGAGGTTGCAATGATCTCAGACTGCGGTGAGGTTTAAAAGGCACTTTACCCACTCAAAGAGACAGACAGCTATCGTTGTTTTTAAACATAAAGGCAGGTTTTTTTATTAGTTTCAGTTGGTACATAAGTCAAGATTTGGATATATTCTTGTTACTAACTTCATTCCCGAATAATGTTAATTAAAAAATTACAAGAGCTATTTATATTAGGGATTCTCTCTCTCTCTCTCTCTCTCTCTCTCTCTCTCTCTCTCTCTCTCTCTCTCTCTCTCTCTCTCAACAGAGGGACTACTCTTCACATTCTTCACATGCCTGTTTCGTCTCTTCACCTGAAGAAGATAACTTCCGTGCTGCTGCTTTTAGTGCGAAATCACCCCATGAACCACGGAAGTTAGTTAAAAGGAAGCGGAAAATGAAGCACACTTTTGCTTCTACTGTATACTAGGCAACATCAACGCAAAATCCAAATCGTAAATTAACGCAGCCTGTTTTAGATCATGTGTCCTTCCTTTGCTAGAATACTGTTCGACGTTTGCTTCTGCCAGATTGATCTGTTCAAGATTAAGTGGTCGCTGTTTAGTTTTCTTGTTCTCATCCACTGCAGAATGGAGGCTTCTTCCTTTGAGCAACAAAATAAGGTAGATAAAGTAAGCATCAATAGAATTTCATTTCTTCTTGTCCTACTTTTTTCCTCTGTCGCTCTCCATCTTTTCTCGTGATTTACTTCACGCAAGTGTCCTTCACCGTTTCCATTATTCCTCCTCCTTTACCTTGTAATTCCGTTGATACGCAGTCAATATTTGAATCGTGAAAGAACCATTGAATAAACATGAAATTGGTATTATATCAATGAACAGGATTCTTTGTATTTATTGGTGTAATCGCTCAGGATCCTGAAAGTCAGGAAACAATTAGCTTTAGGTCAGAGAATTTGCTATTTATTCTTCTCTGGAATGATCACCTTCCGTCAAAGATACTTATACCCGAACCCCGCAAGTCGGTGGTCAAAGACTTGACAGGACCAGTGAGAGACACAAGATCGATCCTATAAAGTGGGAAATAACCGGGGATCTTTTTGGAAACATCTGCTTTGCACCTGTTGATCTCAGCAGTGAATTGGGTACCTTGGTCCAGTTGCTAAAATGTTCAGGAATATTGGGGCACTACATAAAAATAGCAGTGGAACCAGGCAGCTCACGAAATTATGTGATCCCTGAGTGCCAGTTCGTCACCTTTACAGCAAAGAAGTTGTAGTTCTTTGTATGTCTCTCCAACCAGGAGAAAACTTCGAAATTGGACTCATTTAACAGGAACACCGTCCACATGTAACTCTTCAGAAAATGACCTTTGCTTCTGTGAAATATTACATAGTGCACTGCATAACGTCTGTTTTGTATTGACTTTGAAACGTCTACAAAAGTAATGTCGTCACGTTTTGTAGTTAGTGAATTTTTCCTGACTTCTTTCTGATGGCCTTTTCCATATAACAAATAATGATAACTGTATTAGATAAAGTCAAAATACATCGGCAACAAATTTCATGACACAGCATTTTGAGACAAATATTGTATTCTCTCAGGCGTTGTTTATTTATTTTCTTTTTTATTTATAGAATATTTGTTTCATTGTTTAGGTGAAATAATGATGAACGGACAAGGATAAAGTGACTTTTGAAAAAAATGAAACCGAAAAAGGAGGAAAATAATGAATTCCGGCTCTCTTTCTCTCTCGTTCTAGTTCTCTTTCCTCTGTGAACCACATTTGTGGCTTAGCTGTGAATATAAAAACATTCGAACGTGACAAATAATGAAAAAAATGTCATATATGTACATATGTGTGTGTGAATTTTTGTCATTATTTGCCACGTGTGACTGCCTTATATTCACAGATACTAAGCCACAAATGTGAGTTACTCAATATATATGTGTGTATATATATATATATATATATATATATATATATATATATATATATATATATATATATATATATATATATATATATATATATATATATATATATATATATATAATCTGATTTATTTAAATAAATAGAATACTCTTACAGAACATGTCATTCTAGACTGAGTAAAGTGAGCATTTGCCCGACCCTAATTGGGTCGTTTCACCACCACGGCTTCCGTGACTGCGTGACTCACGCTTCACAGATCCCTGTGCCCTGTCTGGCAGCCATAGCGATTACACGCTGAGGGTGGGTTTGATATTCCAGGACTTCTCAGGAATGCTAATCACGCTCACGTAAATGTTACTCCGTTCTAGACGGTAGAAAAATGTTTATTAGTGCCCACCAGCTCCTGCTTCGGGTTTGAATGAGAGAAGAATGAAAGGTGCGTCAACATCTACTGCATACACACCCCTTTATGCTCATAGATTATGTCAGTTCGGTATCTGTTAAGAGTGATTCAGGAGATTTTTCCCATAACTCTATCATTCGAAAGCCCATCAACAGCAGATGTTAAGGGACTTTCGAAAGATAATAAAAGCAGTTAAAGGTATTTTCACAGTGGATCTCTCTCTCTCTCTCTCTCTCTCTCTCTCTCTCTCTCTCTCTCTCTCTCTCTCTCTCTCTCTCAAACGCACACATACTCCCACTTAGTCGTTAATGATTGTTATAACTCAATTAATTATCTCTTGTGCTTTCTGAACTTTGATAATGAGTAGGAGCTAGTAAATCCAATTCCAATCTCTTAAAAATAATTTATTTTTCTCTGACAAAGTAAACGTTTTGATAAAATGTAAATTTCAAATGACTCCGGTGATAAACAACAATTTTTTTTTTAAATCATCGACTTCTAATTTAAGTGGCTTTAGCTTGCTTGATTCAACAAACGTAAAATTCGAGTGTAACTGGACCAAGTCTGGTCTCTAGAGATCAATGTAATGTTTTTTCTTGAAATGTGTCATGTTAACCTATTCAGTTCTGTCCTGATATCTGGGAAAAGTGGCGTTCTTATTCTTCTTTATTTTTTATATATTGTCAGTAATATTGGGTTGGGAGGTTATGAAATGATCTTTGACGGACATCATGCAACTTGTTGATCCATTTTTTTTTTTTTTGTGGGAAGCATCTGAAGGCGATTGTCCTTCCGAATGACAAGCTTCGTTCTTGTTATGTCCTCCAGAATCTCAGTTATCAAGTTCTACGTGCTGTGCAATAAATACGCCTTGTTCCAGAAGACGTAGATTCGAAATAATATTTGATTTTCGTATAGCTGCTCTGTGAAGGATCTGTCAACAATCATTCCCACAATCCCGGAAATATTCTTACAAATGTTTTCAGACGAAATAAATTAGGGAACTATCAGTCATCCACAACAAATAAAATTTCCTCAAAAGGGAATTTGTCTCTAGAAAGATTATTTAATTGAGAACTAAGCTTTCTTGGGAAGAAACCATCCAATATCGGGCGAGGAGTCTTGTACATGTATTAAAAGAATGACTTTGATGACACTCTTAAGATAGATGGCTAGATAAATAGGTAAATAGATACAGAGAGAGAGAGAGAGAGAGGGAGAGAGAGAGAGAGAGAGAGTTTTGTTATCCCTACGGAAGCTCTTCCTCATTAAATATCTCATGGTTCACCAGTGCTCGTCTTCCACGTCGCTAACTCGAGTTGCTCAAGTTAATATAAATTGGCCGGAGAGCCAAGTTTAGAGTAATAACATTTTATCCCTATTTAACGTGAAAAAATTCTTTTATATGATTTTTATGTAATGTTTATTATATGGCCGCGGCTATCTGTAAAACAGATTCCCTCAATAAATGTGCCCAGTTCCATATCATGTTTTTTCCACATATCTCTCACATTATCATGAAAAATGTCAACAACTACTCACAAGGATTCTCCTTCGAATCATCTTTGTGAGTCTTCCAGAGGAATATCCAGGATTCTGTGATAACGTTGGACGCGTCGAATATTCATTGCTTCAGAGAAGGGCGGCTTTCATTGTGAATAAAAATGATTCGCTCTTACTACAGACATGAAAACTCTTACTTAGCCCATAAATGGAAACGTTGAAAAGAAAGAGTAAAAGAAATTCGTACAGGAATAAATGACACACTTTTATAATGGTTTACCCCCGTAGGGAGATAATGCGAGAAGTGCACCTTACTTAAATTAAGGTTCTTTGCAGCATACCTTCGGCCCCTAGCCGCAACCCCTTTCATACCTTGTTACTGTACCTCCGTTCATATTACGGTACCTTTCTTACATCTTACTTTCTACTCTCTCCTAACAATTGTTTCATAGTGCAACTGCGAGGTATTCCTCCTGTTACACCTTTCAAGCCTTTTGTTCTCAATTTCCATTTCAGCACTGAATAACCTCATGACTCACAGCGCTTGGCCCCTGAGGGAGTGTCACTGGTAAGAAGGCTGCTCAAGAAAAATCGAGATATCTCCACTTTCCTGACACTCTTCCAGGCTGTGCCTCTCGGCATCTGCATCGAAGATTTTGCTGAAGTCTTCCTTATCTAAAATTACTTTTTTTTTTTTTTTTTGTCGTGCTTCTCCAGAGGCCCAGACCAGCCTCTTATTCCTTTTTAAGTACTTGACCAATCCTTACCGTTCGCCAGCCACCTTAAATCTGCACTAACCATCACAGGGGCTGTTATCGTTGTTTCAGTTGAACTGGTTTTGCCTTAAAGAAGTGATGTCATATCTTTTGCATTTCAGGACTGAACCATCATTTTTCTTCCGAATGGTGAGAGCTGCATTTCTTCCTTTCATATCATGGATATCAGTGAGCCGCAAAAATTTCCCTCAGAATCGTTAACAGATTATTTCTACCATTCTCTGTGTAAAATGTAACAGCCGTCGCTGAAATAACCTCCGCTATGGTTTCAGGTTCACAATCTGCCCATTCTCTATAATGAAAGCATTCTGGTTGTAATTTTCCATTTTATAACATTATCTCTGCTAACTAAAAAAATAGACGTTAATGCAGCCATCAAGTTATCTGCGTTATTGTCATGTTTCGAGAAAGAGAAGGGAATGCAATCATTTATCTCCTTTGTTACCTTTTTCTTGTTTCAAGCACAACCTTCGGGGAAGCAAAGGAATCTATCAGAATTACAACCCAATGTCCACGTTAGGGTCCTTTCTGTTGCTTTCTCTTTGTCGCTGCCACTGATGGCCTTCGAAACCCTGTCACGTCTCTGCAGGTACAGTCACTCAAAAATGTTCTGCAACATGTTCCAGAAGTTTTCGTTCACCTAACAGTAATTTGTTATTTTGATATTTACAAGGAAATGTAATTTTGCTATTCGACTTTGGTTATTAATCATACGGTTAACAACATGAAAAAGAATGGTGAGCGAAAAATTCATATCACGAAAAACGACGAAACATTTTGAAAAATTTCACTTCAGATGATTGGGCAAAAGAGTCAAAGAAGAAACTATATTTCGAATCCAGATAAAAGCTTATTGACTAATAAAATAATATTGAATAATCATCAATGAAATTATATATAAATAAAGAAAGAAAGAATTCAACCATTATTGTTGTCAAAAACAAAAAAGAAAAAATCTCGTAACGTCGTATGTTATCGTCTGACTCCACATTCGGGCAGGAAAGTTAAACTAAACTGTCTCGTCACTTGCACCGATAAGATGGGCAACGGACTCAGCTGAACTACAATCATTAGCTTGCATAAGACTAATGTCTCTATTGTAGATACTGCTCGGCAGCTTAGCGTAAATAAAACAACCATGTATTGAGGAATAAAACAACAGAGAGAACGAGGAAATATTATAAATTCATTGTAAAAAGTGGAGGATGACCCAATTGTTGTACTACTTAGGATCATCATCGGATGATCACTGAAAGAGCTCTGCCTAACCCCCCTGACAAGCCGGTGTTGCCATGAGAGAACATTACGCTTTCCCTTCAAGTTGCTGCTCAAACCATCCGTAACAGGCTACATGAGACCAAGATATTATTTCATCATACTCCTGCCAAGAAACGCTTCATATCAGCGAAACACAAAGAATAGAGGCTAGGGTTTGCGTTATAATATAATCCAGTGGCCGATGATTTCTGTAAGAATCATCTTTTGCGATGAGGAGGAGACATTCTCCACTGATGAGCATGGTAGTCTTCTTCACTGCTGGCGTTTAGCATTAACTAAATTAATGTTGAACTTCTTGCTAATTTTAATTCTTTAGAAACTTAGATAATAAGAAATACAAAAATAGGCGTTATATATTCGGTTAACTTCATAAGAGGCATCAAAATGATAGGCCTAAGTAGCAATGAAAGAAATGAGAAATTACACATGATAACGGCATTATATATATATATATATATATATATATATATATATATATATATATATGTGTGTGTGTGTGTGTGTGTGTGTGTGTGTGTGTGTGTGTGTGTGTGTGCGCGCGCGCGCCAGCGCGATTATATTCTGTGTATTACAAAAACAGACGTGAAATCTGTTAGTCTAGTTCAGTATATTTTATATTAAGTTTCACTAGTTCACAATATACATAGGATTAGTCATTCAAAAATTTGATTAATAATAATGTGGAAGCAAATCTTTACAAAAGTCGTATTTGTTGATGTTAATAAGACTAATAGTTCAACTTATAACAGTCGTAGGCCTATGTCTACAAAGTTCACACATATGAAGGAGATAAAACAACGATAGTGATGGCAGTTGGAGATGAAAATATTAAAATATAAGAACAGCGATGACCTCTGAAGTATTATAGTGACATCCTTTTATTAAGTAAAGTATGACAACAGTAAGCAGTATCAGAAAAAGCCCTGTTTAAGGGAAACTGCAGGTAATTTCTCGGACCCATCACTATAGTTTTCAGTTGTTTCACGTGCTTACAGCTGAGTTGCCAAATAGCGCCAGATGTCGCTATTATAAGCTGTTGTCTGAAAACTTTTGAAGTATGTTGCAAAACTTTTTTGAGTGATTGTACATTTGTATTATATATACAGTATATATATATGTGTGTGTGTGTGTGTGTGCGTGTGTGTGTATACATATATATATGCATGTATATTTATATATATAATATATATATATATATATATATATATATATATATATATATATATATATATATATATATATATATATATATATATATATATATATATATATATATATATATATAGGTTATCAAGAACGATGGCGGGGCGTTAACGATAGCGCCATTTGAATATGTTTATTCTGTAGTGTTCATATATGCTTAAGCATGATTATGGTAACAACTGTAAATAAAACATCGTGCTATGTATACTAGAGTAGAAATTGCATGATCTATACATTAATCAAGTAGGATATTTTTCACACAGGCTCTTATTTTATGACATTTTGTGGCGACAATTCGTTCACTTATAACGCATGAAATGACATTGTACTTTCTTCAGAATAATCCCTTCATGGAAGGCCAATGTTCAGTTGCTCTATCAACGCGAGCGTCGATTGAGATCGTCTTGGCGCTCTAAGAGAATGATGACCTTTTCTGACCCTTTGCCCTCGTCTCTCGCACTCCTCCTGCTCCTTCCAAGAAATCAATCTCCTGACCTCTTTCTTATCCTGATGGTTGTCCCCCTCACCTAAATTTAAGATCTATCTTCAGTTGATCACACAAGAAAAATCGTCAATTTTTCGAACACCACCGGACCTCCCTTCTTTAAGGCTGTCACCTGGAATTTGCTCTCATGCGGTTTCCTAATCAGTTCCCTCAAATCTGCTCTCATGAAATTCTTCAGCACTGCCGTAGTCCTTTGAAGGAAGGAAGGAAGGAAGGAGAATCAACGTCTTCCACTTCCATTTATCATATTTTCAGGAAAAAACATTTTCATTCTTATATATTTTATGCTTTTTTCGTTTACGTCTTATATTTTTTACCGATTTCCATATTCCTGAAGCTTTTAGCTTCCGGGGCGCGCTGACCGCCGAATTTCGAGGAATTATCGATTATTAGTTTTTTTACAGTTTTGGACTGGTATATGTCTAAATAAACATGTTTCCTGAAATATTATTGCTGACAACATTTTTTTTTAGGATTTTTTTTTTTTTTTTTACAATTTTTCTCACCGTATTTACCGGCATTTGAGCAGCATTGAGCGAAAAATTGACGCAAAATTTCTGTATGACTTTGTAGGTGGAAGTGAGAAATATACTTTACTTTCCTACTAAAATGCACATTATCTACAATAAAAACTGGCTCTTTCTCTAAAAAAAAATATAATATCAGAGTAAATATGTATCTATGTATCTCGATATCGCCCTGCAATATCGTCCTGTGAGCGACATTGAGCGACAAATTGCCTTACAATGTCTGTATGACTTGCCAATTCTGGATAGTAGAAAATGAGAGATTTACTTCCGTATCCTACTAAAACTACCCATTTTCTACGATAAGAGCTCGTTCGTTCTCTAAAAAAAAAATATCAAATCAAAGTAAATATACATCTATGTATTTCGATATATTGAACTCGTCATAGTCGTATCACAGATGTACCATTCCAACTAGTATACATATAATATTTTAAATTTCCTGACATATTTTAATTGCGTATTTTCGGAAATATGAAATTATATAAGTACGTAACAGTTCCAAACAGAGCGTCGGGTTTTACCAATAAGTCATCTCGATTTGTGAGCAGTGTGGTTCAGGTTCAAGCGATATCCTAGTGCTTTGTGACGCATATCCTTTTCGGATTTTCTTACCGGGTAGTGCATTCACGACATTCCATTGTCATAAGCAAGAGAAGTACAACCCTTATGAGGAAGAAATTTG
>JANJGK010000783.1:272500-285000 GCA_039081455.1 Macrobrachium rosenbergii
AAGGATAACTATCAGGCTTTGTGACCTCGTTGACTTTGCGGTAATCAAAACAAAGCCTGAATTGACCATCCTGTTTCTTTACCAAAACAACAGGTGAAGACCACAGACTGTTGCTGGGTTCGATCAGCCCGTGTCGTAACATATAATCAACCTCTTTATCCACAACATCATTTTTAAATGGATTTAACCTGTAAGGGGATTGTTTTACCGGAGTTGCGTTACCCACATCCACATCTTGTTCAAGGACAGTGGTCTGTCCTGGAACATCCGAAAATAAATCCTTATAACTAAAAACTAACTTTTTCAAAGATCCCTGTTCTACTAAATTCAAATGTGAAACCATTTCTGAAAAATTTTCTAAAGAATGTTCATTATCATTAGGCCATTTGGCACCATCAAAACAATCATCATCAAAATTACTCACGTCTGGAAAAGAAAAAGAATTAATACCATTACACTTTGTAGTATCACCAATTAATGCCACGGGAATAACTTTGTCACGACCTTTATAAGCTTTTAACATATTTATGTGACACAGCTGGTAGGGTCTCCTCCTTTCAGGAGTTTCAGCTAAATAATTAACATCACTTAATTTCTTTAAAATTTTCCACGGTCCTGAAAATGAAGCTTTTAAAGGGTTTCCTGGAATGGGAAGCAATACCAAAACATTATCACCCACTACAAAATTACGCTCGTTAGTCTTTCTGTCAAAAAAGTATTTCATTTTCTTTTGGCTACACAATAAATTTTCACCAGCAAACTTCCAAGCCTTCTTTAATTTATCACCCAAATTACTAACATAATCTAATAAATTTATATCAGGGGCGTCCCCCTCCCAAGATTCACGAACCACATCCAATGGACCACGCACACAATGACCAAAAATAAGGCTGAAAGGTGAAAATCCTAAAGATTGACTCGGCACTGACCGAAATGCAAATAATAGATAAGGTAGTTCCTTATCCCATTCAGAACCATTAACCACAATACTTTTTTATCATAGACTTCGTGGTTTGATGAAATCGTTCCAAAACACCTTGACTTTCAGGATGGTACGGAGAAGAAGTCACATGTTTAATTCTTAATTCAGCCATCTTCTCCCTAAATAATTTACTCAGAAAATTAGACCCACAATCAGACTGAATTACTTTGGGCATTCCGAACCTGGTGAAAAATTCAATTAATACTTCAACAATTTTAACAGTTTTTACATTTCGTAGTGGTATTGCCTCAGGATATCGAGACATCCTATCCATAATTGTTAAAATATACTGATTGCCACTACGAGTTTTCGGCAGAGGACCAACCACGTCAATAATTACCTCTCTAAATGGTTCAGAAACAACAGGAATAGGATGTAATGGTGCCTTTGGAATTGGTTGATTAGGCTTGCCGACCTTTTGACATGCATCACAACTATTTACAAATTTTTTAACATCGTCTTTCATCTTAGGCCAAAAATAACTTTCACACAATTTACTAGTGGTTTTAAAAACACCAAAATGACCAGCCAAACCATTTTCATGAGCCAATGTCATTAACTCCTTTCGATAAACAAAAGGAACCATAATCTGTTTAACAATTTCACAAACTGTGTTAATGGCATCAAAAGGTCTACTTATTCTGTACAAAATATTATTAATTATCTTAAATCAAGGGACAGTCAAATCAGTAATTTCGCCAGACTCAACTGGCAGGTCTTTAAAGTCTGCTTTCTGAGCTGTAATAAGTTCCTTAGTAGTCCAATTAAGTTTATTATCCAACACATCACTATCTACAACTAAGCTATCACTACGATCTAAACTACTCAAATCAACATCAACTACCGACTCTGCCGAGTCAACACTACTAGCCTTCGATCAAGTGACTACAGATATTTCATTACTGGAATTTAACACAATAGGGAAAGTTTTATTTATTAGGGCAACATCATTCCCTAACACCAAATTCACATCTTTAATAGGAAATTTATCAATAATGGCCAGTTTTAAATAACCTGAAAAAGACGGGCATGATAAATAAAAACTCTCAACCGGGTAAGACCTGACCGTATCTGGAAAACCACTCAACAAAACATATTCCTTATTTGAACATTCTAAATCAATAGGTAAGGATTCTCTGAGAATTAAAGACTGAGCAGCCCCAGTGTCACGCAAAATTTTAACCTTTCTTTGCTCAGTCGAATTCCCAGAGCGGACAAAACCATTAGACAAAAATTTCTGAAAAGGAGCCAGTGACTTATTGCCTAGTCATTGATTATTAGAGTTCTCAGCCACTGACTCGTTCTCATTCCTTCGAATGGCCATTACCGGTCGTCTTTCGGTCCTTTGTGACCTTTTAAATGCATAACACATGCTCTTGACGTGTCCCTTCTTATGACAGAAGAACAAGTCAAAGTTCTCAACTTCTCTGGGTTATCTGTGGACTGCCTTCTATAGCTGTTAACAGTAGTACGAGAACCATAATTATCATTAGGCCTGTTATACCTGTTCTGGTTACTACTCCTGTTAATTCTCACCCAACCAGATTTCTCATTTCTGGGTACCTCCCCTATCACATTTTTATGAGAGAGGAGGTACTCATCACTTGCAATAGCCACCTCCTGCAAAGTTTCTAATTTTAACTCTTCGAGGTGTACCTTCACCTCATTAGGCACGGACCTTATAAACTCCTCAACCAAAATCAATTCTTTTAATTTCTCAAAGTCCGTCACCTCCTTAGACTTTAACCAGTCGCCAGCAAATTGCTCTTTAGCCCTGGCGAACTCTACAAAAGTCTGCCCTCTTTCCTCCTGTAAATTACGGAAGCGTTGTCGGTAAGCTTCCGGTACCAACTGGAAACCCTTCAAAACTATGGCCTTCACAGAATCATAATCTGAGGACATATCTTCGTCCAAGGTAACGTAAACTTTCTGGGCCTTACCTAACAATTTACTCTGAATAAGAGTGGACCAATACTCCTTTGGCCACTCCAACCTTGAGGCTATCCTCTCAAAAGAAACAAAAAACTCTGCCACGTTGACTTCCTGAAAATTTGGGACTAACTTTAGAGCTTCAGTTAGATTAATACAAGGCATTGCAGACACATTATGTTGGGAAGAAGAAGAACCCCTATTACTCAATGCTTGCATAGCAAGTTCGTGCTGTCTCTCTCTCTCTCTCTCCTCAGCCTTCAACCTTTGGAGATCTATTTCCATTCTTTTCAACTGAATCTGCCTATCTAAAAGTTCTACCGACAGTGCTTCCTCCACCTGCCTAGTCTCTGGTTTACATTCTGCCTTCATCACCTTAACCTTTTCATAAACATTAAGAAGCAACAAGCCCTTCCTAATAGACCCAGGATTTTCAGTTTCAACAAATTCTGCTACAAACTCTAAATCAGGCTTATTCAAGTTTGCCAACCTGTCCTGCCACCCCTCTCCACTCAAGAGCTCCGGGATATTCAAATCAGCCATATTAAATTAATTGCACACAAGTAAATATATAAATGTATCTCACAAAATATACCCAAAAACAAACCAATACACTGTACACCAATAACCACGCAAATATCCTACCATGATCAAAACAAAAAAAAATCATAAACACCGATCAACACAAAAATATAGGAGAGAAGGTATTACTATGCTGCAAACACCCCAAGAATCCACTCTATACACTCTAGTGACTACAGGATCCGATAAATCCTGGCAAAAGGTCGCCAAATGTTATGGGACCACGCCCATCAAACATACACAAGTCTCTTAAAATACAAATAAAGTCACTAACGACCAAGTCCACAATAGGTGGAATGGCCGCAACAGAGTGTACAGAGATGGAATCAAGGAGGATAAAGAAAAACTGAAAATAAAACCTTAATATTTAATACAAACTTTTAGAAAGAAATGACCACTGAGCCTCTTACAAAATACATTAAATAAACACAAAAATCAACCACACACTGAAAACATCGAATAACAAGCACACTTACACCAAATTAAGACAGACTATACAATTACACTTTAAAGAGAGGGCCCTGAAAGTAATAGAATGTCGAAAAGTCAGAATAACCTAACTTATTACACACTAAATATTTATCACTAACGAAAAATAAATTGCTTCCCTTAAGTGAGCTTGCAGACTGAAGAATGAATCACTTTAATGTCGCAAGACAATCAATGGACACGGTCGTCCGACAGGTAATCACACCTTACCAGTTGGCAGAGAGGTCCCCTCGGCAAAATAACTGAACCAAGGGCGCAGACTGAAGAGTAGATCACTTTAATGTCGCAAGACGATCAACGGACACGGCCGTCCGACAGGTAATCACACCTTACCAGTTGGCAGAGAGGTCCCCTTGGCAGAATAACTGAACCAAGGGCACAGACTGGAGAATAATAAATTTTTCAAAGGAGGTCAGCAGCAGCAACTGGAGAAAGGCAGGTCTTGTAATCCCAAAATAAGTCAAGCCCTCACAATGTTAATGGTCCAGAAACGACTGACTCCGACCTGGCGAAACAGCGCTGAATACAGCTCCGGCCAACACCACACGTGAAAATAAAACAAGCTCATTGTAATTAAAACCATACAACGTCAGAAATGTCGGGGAGGAGGAAACGGGGTCATTACGTTCCAGAAAAAGGAATTACTGCCAAAGTGGCTTATTCAAAACAAATTAATTTGTTAAATTTAACACATACTGACAATATATATATATATATATATATATATATATATATATATATATATATATATATATATATATATATATATATATATATATAAATATATATATATACATGTATATATATATATATATATATATATATATATATATATATATATATATATATATATATATATATATATATATATATATATATATATATATATATATATATATATATATATATATATATATATATATATATATATATCTATATATATATATATATATATATATATATATATATATATATATATATATATACAGTATATATATATATATACATACACGTGTATGCGGCGTATGTTTAATCGTAACTGCAACTCTACGACTCTTTCTTAAAAAACTGGACATTTCCCAGGAACTTTCCAATCCCTAATTTCTTTTCCATGTCAGTTCACTGACTCCCGCAAGGTGAAAGCCAGGAGGTTCTCCTCTGTCCTTCTCATTTGCTGTTGCTTATATTAAGCCGCTCTTTCCACTTTTCGAGATGACTTTTCATCTTGAAAGTTAAAACTAACCAAGAGTAGTGGCGTGTGTGAGCACAAGGTCGGTTTAATCTAACACAAAGCAGACCTGAATGAAAGAGCAAAAACTTTCAATTGATGCACCAGGGAACGTTTTCCCCCGCACAAGGCATGCCTCAGAATTTTCACATTTAACAGTCTCATTAATTATGACATATTCCTCATTTTATTACCTGTTTTTCAGCATGTATGACAGAACGATGGCGCAATTCTCACATCATAGATGAAATATGAAAGTTCATGGACATTTACGTAAATGTAAAAGGATTATGAAGCTTTGCCCTGCAATATAATTTCCATCGGGTCAAATTAATGTCGTTTATTGCGGTCATTTTGTGTCAATAAATGTCTTCATACTCAATTGTCCTATGAACGTTGGTAGGCCTAAAGCCTAATTTTTACATTAGAAATGATCAAATAATTGCCTACTTTTTTGTCTTGATGAAACTTATTGATTGTGATAAATGTGAAAAAATCTTTTTCAATTGTTCCCAGCTTGTCCCCAAACAATAAACGAAAATGCTTTTACGAGACTTACATACGAATGAACATGAAGTCTTTGTGTACTTGGAGATTCAGTAAAAGCACTAAAATATTGTCTAAATAAACAAAAGCTTGTTCATATTTGCTATTGTTCAAAATTGGTGGTAAGAAACCGAGTGTAAGTTGCACTAGAAGAACTTCCCAATTTCTCAAAAAAACATCTGCAGCATTCTTTAAAGTTTGTGGCTTAGAAAAATGCCATAGGTTAGAGAAAGAATTTTCCACTTGATAATGATATGTTTGTTATGTACAGTATATAAGAGTTGAAAGTACAAACATTTGATCTAAATGGTTACGTAAGAACTATGGCAGAAATATAAAGGAACACCCTTTACAACTGCAATTATGCAGATGTCCTAAAGTTTTGATTAATGCAATATGTATAAAAAAGGGGAAGTGATCTTTTGCAATAGAATTTTACATTATGGCTGAAGTATATTCTCAGTCACTTACGGGGCGGGGAGGGATCTCTTCAGTTCTTTTCTGAAATAAAAATTGGTGATTTGAAAATAATTTTAGTTAAATGTTTCCTTTAAAAAATACAGAAAAAATGCAGTTTCGGATCTATAAGGGAAATTGTTTGTCTCTCTCATTTAGAAAAAAAATATGACAAGACAAAGACATGAAAACTTGTGCAGTTATGTTTAAAACAATCTGTAGTTATGGAAAAGCGAGAATAAGGGCATCTTATTTCAAATCTAAAGTTGCGTGCCAACAAATATCTTAAAATCACCTGTCTTCGACTTCTTCTCTTGGCAAAATAGAGACCTCACTAGCAATTAGGACTAACAAGCTCTTTTTAAATATTTCTTGGCTTGCAGGACAAAATAGATAAAGATGCGATGTTTACAAGACCTCTGGGATTTCCTCAATTCCTTCCTTTTTTCCCGTTAAGACTGAAAGTCCAGTGAACTCTCGTCTGGAGAGATCAGGCAACATCCCTCCATCCAAAATCAAACAAAGAATTTGATCGGGTTCCACTCTTTACCTCATGAGATGGAAACTACCTCCTCCTCTCTTTCCCCATTCTTGTCATTCACAATTACTATTTTGTTTTAATCTGCTTTTGATTAAAATATCAGCAAAGTGCAAAGTTTCAGTTAGTTAATATATTCAAAATCGGTAAGCTTTCCTATCCAGACAGCACTTTTGTAAAAGAGAGCTCTTGATCCATGTTCATGTCTGTACAGCCTATAATCAAGGCCACCGAAAATAGCTCTGTCTTCCGGTGGTCTCTGTATAATACTGTATGAGCCGCGGCCCAAGAAACTTTAACCACGCCCCGGTGGTGGCCTATCTTTTATCGTTGCAAGAAGCACGATTATGTCTAAGTTTAACCTTGAATAAAATAAAAACTACTGAGGCTAGAGGGCTGCAATTTGGTATGTTCAATGATTGGCGGGTGGACTTATTATCAACTAAAAAATTCCCCTTTGGTAACATATATGAAAATATATTATTTCCGAGGTAGAGCGAATTGGATATTAAAGGACGTTTGTAGCTTTCTGATTGTATATGAATCACGGTGATGTGATAAATAGTCATAATATGGCTACATGCGACAAACGCACTACACGGTCAACATGGCAGAGGTGGGTGGATATCGTCTCCAAGCTCAAAACACCTGAGTTCGACGGGTGAGTTGATGGGAGATGTTATTCACTTATACCTCTCTTGGGGCCGACTGCGTTAGTGCGTCACTGTAGTCCTGATTCCTCGTCCATCGCTGGTTCGACCCCACGGGACGGTGGACTTATTATCAACTAAAAAATTCCCCTTCGGTAACATATATGAAAATATATTATTTCCGAGGTAGAGCAAATTGGATATTAAAGGACGTTTGTAGCTTTCTGATTGTATATGAATCACGGTGATGTGATAAATAGTCATAATATGGCTACGTGCGACAAACGCACTACACGGTCAACATGGCAGAGGTGGGTGGATATCGTCTCCAAACGCAAAACACCTGAGTTCGACGGGTGAGTTGATGGGAGATGTTATTCACTTATACCTCTCTTGTGGCCGACTGCGTTAGTGCGTCACTGTAGTCCTGATTCCTCGTCCGTCGCTGGTTCGACCCCGCGGGACGGTGGACTTATTATCAACTAAAAAATTCCCCTTCGGTAACATATATGAAAATATATTATTTCCGAGGTAGAGCGAATTGGATATTAAAGGACGTTTGTAGCTTTCTGATTGTATATGAATCACGGTGATGTGATAAATAGTCATAATATGGCTACGTGCGACAAACGCACTACACGGTCAACATGGCAGAGGTGGGTGGATATCGTCTCCAAACGCAAAACACCTGAGTTCGACGGGTGAGTTGATGGGAGATGTTATTCACTTATACCTCTCTTGTGGCCGACTGCGTTAGTGCGTCACTGTAGTCCTGATTCCTCGTCCGTCGCTGGTTCGACCCCGCGGGACGGTGGACTTATTATCAACTAAAAAATTCCCCTTCGGTAACATATATGAAAATATATTTCCGAGGTAGAGCGAATTGGATATTAAAGGACGTTTGTAGCTTTCTGATTGTATATGTATCACGGAGATGTGATAAATAGTCATATATATATATATATATATATATATATATATATATATATATATATATATATATATATATATATATATATTTTTTTTTTTTTTTTTTTTTTTTTTTTTTTTAAGTATATAATTCGTATTCAGTGACCTCGCGGGTTGGGGTATGTGTTCGCATATTCAGCGGTCTCGCAGGTGGCGTGATCATTACGTTTCAGCTTAGAAATGTTCACGGGGCACTTGGATGCAGATCACATGTACGTGGTGGATTTTCCATTGCCGGATGTTGTGGGCGTGGCATGGAAGCGTGGGTGAGTTAGTGTGTGTCCCGATGTGCTTCATGCAAAGATCATTGTAATAGATTGTTCATTCCCTTTTTAAAAGCAATAGTGCCTGGACGCCCGTGCGTTGGGAACACGTTGGGAATTGTACGCGGGAGATGATGATACTGTCCTCCCTTTATCCTTCAGAAACGTAGTAAGGAAAAGCAAGTGTCTTCTTCACTCAATCAGGGAACGAGAAAGGAAGGAACCGAGGCATTTACTGTACGGCTACCCAAATCGAAGTTAGTCAATTGGCGTATCTTCGCCTGTAATCACAAAAAAGTTTTATAAAGAAAAACAAGTTGTTACTTTCACAGTCCCTTCAAATCTCGTAAAAAGGACACAGTGCTACGCCTGAGTTTGATATTCTGAAAGAGAAGTTTTATATTCATCTGTGTAAGAGAGAGAGAGAGAGAGAGAGAGAGAGAGAGAGAGAGAGAGAGAGAGAGAGAGAGGGGGGGGGGGGAATGCTTATATATGCTTCAGGTTATCGTGCCCTAACAATTAATACCTGGCACTGAAATCGAACACCTGAGATATATTCGAGCGAAACGCAGTACAAGGAATGGCGAATTACAGGGTGCGGCATAAGTAACGCCCTTTGTTTAAGTGGAACAAAATTAAAGCCTTTTTGATTATCCTTTATTTTTCGAACATGAATGTATTGCCACAGGTTATTAGATTAATATAAAATATTAACAAAATTAATATAATGCTTATTCGGTTTAATAATGTTCAATACAAATACTAATTGCTAACTCTGCAGAAAGACGCCTACTGGATTTTTGAGGAGAACGCGGCAACGATTCTTGTAATTCATTGGACTTTCCTAAGCTTGTTGCAACAACTGGCCTACCGCTCTTTGAGCATCACTTACACTTCCTGTGGATTCAAATTTTCTAATCAAGCTTGTGATATTTCGGCTTTGCACCCTTGGGATGTTAAATTCAGCTGATAACAATCTTGCGGTTTCATCACCATTTTTATTGTTTTGATAGTACAATTGAATTGCTTTTACTCTCTGTTCCTTTGTTAATCTCATGGTCGTATAAAATATCTGAAAAAATGAAGATTTAGCAAATTAATTAAAGAAAATAATAAAGAAAATATACATTATAAGAGATATAATTAAAAAGGGCGTTACTTATGCCGCACCCTGTATATTAAGGTGGGTGTTCCATTACTAAAAGCTTCAGAGAGTCATCGGTATAGACAACGGAATGCAGCAACTTTCTCCCTAAATTCAAACATAATTGGCCCTGTTCTGAAAACTAAAAACACATTCATAAAACCAGTTTATGACATACTGTGCAGTTATTTGAATTGACCGTTGTTTAAACGAAATCATTTACTGTATATTTTTCTTATCAGATAAACTGTGCAAGGATCTTGTAGTATTAGAGCCTTTGCTTTCCATAGATTTACATTGCTTAGAGGTAACGAAGAAGACAGTTGTAAAGAAGGCGAATAACGTTGATATCCTTTGCATTCCCCCATGAAGTCTTTTACGGCAAAAACGCAGACGAAAACTTCTAAAGGCAGACATTAAAAAGTCTGTCAATACTTTTCACGGCGAGAGGATAAAATCTCGAAACTCCCACCCACACTGGTCGTGAAAGAGTCTATAAGGGAAAGTCTATTTTCGTTCTTTCAAAAGTTTAAGAAGCAGAATCGCCATCTCGCATTCAAAGTGAGGTTCTTACCACGGCCAATCTTTTTCTACGGCCACAATTCGGGAACTCTGTTAAGCACGTATTTGGGAATTTTAATGCGCAGTTAACTTTGTTTCTTGATTTGAATGCTCTTTTCCTGTTTCATTTACTTGTCTGCTTTATGCGGAATGAAAGATTAGCGAGTGGAAGGTTTCTTGGGTTGACTCATTGAAATACTTTGCCTATTATTTTATTTCAAGAAGCCACTAAATGTTTGGGTTCATCGTTTCATGCACAAATAACCACGTTTTATCTTTACATAAAAAAAACGGTAATTGAATACATGGTAAGTCTTCTCAAAACTGTTTAATTTATGAAACACCGCCGTGGACTTTATATATATATATATATATATATATATATATATATATATATATATATATATATATATATATATATATATATATATATATATATATTGTTACAGACTGGACTGGTTTTGATGAGAATTTACACACAAAATTATAATTGATGCTGCCACAAAAGCAAGGGAGTCCAGTTTGTAAACAAAAGGGGATTTAATTGAAGACTTACCTCAGAATTTTCCTGGAGTTATAATTTAAGGTGGAAGGTCGCCATATTGGAATTTAGAATTCTTTTGCCAATTTACAGTGATTTATTCATAGAAACTTAGCAAATTAACATTAGCAAATCAACATTTAGACACCATACAACATAATCACTGAGGGACAGATTCAGAATAGGGCACAGTAACAATAATGACATGAATTAGCAGCAAGCAAGTGGACAGAAATTGGGCCAATCTGCAATAATCAGTTCAATGATAATAATCACATTCAGTCTGCCCTGATTACGTGGAATAGTAATGCCTATGATGGTGTTCCAGGATGGAGGAAACACTTCATGTAAATAGTTGGCCACAACGGGAACTTCTCTAACTACGACCAGGAAATGGTGGCAGGCGGGAATGGAATCATGGAATTTTGCAATCATACCACGTGTCTCGTATCTCCTCCTGAAAGAGACGTTTTGCGTTAGCCCTGCTCAAACTAAGGGAAAGGGAATCTTCCTACCGAAGATTACCCAACACATTCTTAAATACAACACATAAATTATCCTAGAAGGTGCTTTTGATGAAGCACGTAAATATGATCTGAGAGTTGGAGCCGCGTGTGCAGTTAACAATGGACACGTAATTATACGCGCCCAAAGTTAACTAACGCTTGGCCACTTAACTTAAATAACTGAAATAGCCCTTAGATTGCACTGGTGGAGGGATAAATGATTGTTATATCGGGATCTTTACTCGAATTCAAAGTACGTGAATGGCAAGGTAGAGGATACAGGCAAGATTTTGACAAAGGGAAGATTGTTTCGTGGAGGAAGAGGTTAAAAGTTTAAAAGAAAGGGAAATTAAGGAGTTGAGTACAAGGGACAGGGCTGGCTAATTGACTACTCGCAAACATACGAACCTTTTAAGATTGTTATAGGCACCTACAATCTGATTGGCTGTTCGTCGACGATCGCCACACCAGCGGAGATGGAGGGACCTGCAGAGCGTCTGCTCCAGATGAAGTTAGAAGCGTCTCTGTCTTCCCCAACATGGCCACGTACCTGCAAGCATGTCAAAAAGGCCAGCAAAATCACAGAGAAAAGGAGACCTTAGGGCTAAGGCCTGACAGAATAAAATCCTACCGCATCCCCTAATTTCGATATGCCTATAGGGCTTCCTGAAATCTAATTGCTACTCCATCTCAGGCGATGGGGGGGGAGACGGGGTTTTGAGTATTGTTCCCGCATCGTACGATCTTTAAGGGGGGGAATCTAGGTGTGTTCTGGTAGCAGGGGGGTTTTTAAAAGGGATACCCATTGTCTATCCGGCGTGGGCATTTCCTGTAGTCTGTGAAAGCATGCGTTCTCTGTCCCTATGAGTGAAAACAACGGAGTTCCGCCATATTGGCGCCAGCTATAAGCTAACGGAAAATATATCCTCTAAATAAGTTAGCTAGATAGCAGCTACATAGGAGGGAGGAAGGTATACCCTTAACAATATATATATTTATATATATGCATTTTTATCGATGAAGAAGGAAAAGTCTGTATTCATAAAACAGAAGGAGGAACGGAAAAGCCGTACATTTCGAGTGGCATCTATACTCTTTCATGACAACAGCTTTTAT
>JANJGK010000783.1:290000-297500 GCA_039081455.1 Macrobrachium rosenbergii
TAACGTGTAAAGGTAGGACCTGAAAATACTGCAATTTTTTTATTTTTATTTCTTGCTGTTCGAATATTGAAATAAAAAGAATGAAATCTAGTTGTTATATTAGATGTCCTTCAGAAAATGGACGACCTTTCCTTAATTCTTCTGTCAAATAACTTCCATTTTTCCCCTCTTTCCTGTTGTCCTCCTAAAATGCCCTGGAAAAGACCAGGGTTTATGGGACACGGTAACACAAGCAGAGGCTTTGCAATTGTTCCACTGAGACGGCTTCACGTGTCTGGACCAAACAAACCGCAATTCTAGAAGCGTTCTTTCACTCCTCATAAAATTCAATTTCTTTCATTACTGTGACCTACTCCTGTCCCAGTTTCGTTTTGTTTGATTTGGTTTGGTTTTAGCTGTGTATAAGAGCACTGGCCTTTTTTGACGGTGGTTCTATTCATGAATTTATTCATTTTTTTTTTTTTTCCGAAGGGAAAAAATGAGACGAAGGAAAAGGAGAGGCCATGACCTGAAGTAGGAAATACAGAGACTGACCTCTTGCAGGATGAAGTGTAATAAATGCCAGGAAATTAAAGAAGTGAGATAGTTACTGGTATTCACAGAGTACTTAAAAGAATTTAATTGCTTGTCGGAGTAAGAATGAACACTCCCTACTCTCAACATAGCTCCTCAGATCACGCACAGTGGCAAGGGCAGTGCGGTTGATCTACGGAAATACCTTTCCTTCAACTCGGTCGTTTGTTTCCTTTCAGAAGACAACACAGTGCAACTGAAAATAAGACCAGTATTCTAGGCGCGTAGTTACGCAAAAGGTATGATCATTCAAGAAAAGTATAGCCTACTGAAAATCAGCTGGGAAGGCTGATTGCGATTGTTTTCTTACGAGTGCAAATCCTCATGTCTGTGCGGATATATCTGAGAATTCATCTGGACATTTTGCATAATAAAAAATATCTGATGTTTTCTCAGCAAAAAGAGGCTAAATAAACATTCACGCCGCCAAAACTAATAACTTTTCACATAAAGGAATGAAATGCAAGTAAAACACCGCCATATGCTCCCAGACCTGAAAAATTTGAAAGTTTTAATCTCTGAAAGTTATCGAACCTGTTCAACATATTTAACGTTTTCGCTTTGTAGACCATTGAGCCTGCGACGCAGGTGGTGATTGTCGTTGGGGCATTTCTTGCAACCTTTGATATTCATTTTGATCATCATTGGAGGTTGTCTGTGTTTGCCTGTGCTGTTGCCTTTATCGATTTGTCTGTGTAAACCAACATCATCATTCGTATTTGTCATTCTGAATTTACTCAGGCAAAGAAGACATATCAATTTCCTAAAATTAGGGGAAAAAAAAAGCATATGAAGATGATAATATTTTGTATCTTAATTTTTTTCGGTTCTTTTCCATTTGTACCGATGGAAATCTTAGACGCTCCCATGACACAGCTCTCCAGACTGATGGCCATACTGCACAACTCTCGTTCATCAGGTAATGTGCGATGCTTTCGGGAGACTTCATTCAACTCTCCACTTGACGAAAAGAGGCGACTGACAGGCAGACAGAAGGAGCATTTATACAGAATGGTTCTTCATCATGAACAAATTTTTATGACAATAAACAATACGAACTTGCACGGAAGTTCGTTGTTGTGTATTTAAGTGCAAAAGATTGATGAACCTTCAAAAAGAAATGAAACACTTTCACTTTCATTCTTTTTTTTTTTATTGAGAAATTCTTATCCAGGGAAGAAATATAGGAGGTGGCTGTAATGAAGCATTCTTACATTTCCATACGTTCTTGGGTCCTTTTCTTCGCTACAAATTTTTGTGTCATATCTTATCATTACAATGAGAATACTTATGTTTTATTAGACTATGCATATTGTTACTTAGGATAAGAAGTTGTTAGAACTTCTTCATCAACGACAAAAACCATTTAGCAAATGCAGCGTTATTTTTCAGCGTCAATTGGAGTAAACGTCGTGATGTCAGCTTACTGTATAGATTCGAGTATTTAGTCGACAAAAGCAGTTTGTTTCTGTTTTGAAAGGAATTTGACAGTGTTTGTTGCAAAGGTCATCAAATGAGGATTGACCTGGGTCTTACATTTAGTGGAGGAAGTCCAACCTACACGCAATCTCCTGCATCCTACGCATTAAGATAGTATCTTCCGTGTGTCTCCGAAGGTTCAGACTAGCACTCTGCTCTCTTTACACACATTACCTTTCTTAGGATCCGCCTTAGGCCAAGAGCCCGTGCTGGTATGGCAGCTAAATCTAAACCACCTGCACAACCTTCCTTTCCAGTAGCTCTCACTCTATCTACCCAAACCTTTCGAGGCTTCCCCTACCCTTCCCTCAAGGTAATTTTGCTCTATACAATTTTAACACCCTACCGCCGTGTGGTATTTCCATATGAAGGACCATAATAAAGCTGTCTGCTTTATTTTTTTCACCAAAGCTAACCCTTTTACAACTCCTTCTACAGATCTTGCAATTTCGACATTCAAATTCTTCTTCCTCCACAGGTCATCTCAAGAACTTCAGCCTTTTTCTTTCCGGCATATTTACCATTTGCACTCCACTTTCATAAAGGAGAATTGATTAAACAATCCCTTCATACAACTTAACTTTGAGTTCCATAGATAAATGAAATCTCTTCCAGATCTCTTGCACACAACCTGCTGCCTTTCTTTTTTCACTCATACCCTCTCGCATATGTTCTCTTACTACCATCAGCCGTTATATTCACTCCCATTCACCCTCATAACCTTAACCTCCCTCACAATTATCCTTGATATATAGGTGGATCTAGGAAACAAAACACCCCAGCCTCACATATATTCATGTGAGATATTCCCTGCCGCTGAAGAGAGCATTTGGGGAGGTTTAGCATTTCTGAAGTTATGTAAAATCCTCCGTCCCATTCATCCTATAGCCAAAGTCACCCGTCAAAATTTACACTAATGACTGAAGGCGTTAGTCCTATTCAGAGGAAATTCACGGAATACCCACAGATATAACCATTGTATAGATGATTTGACCATAAGGATGAAAAAGATGGTATATTGCTTGGGATGGCGGGAGACGCTGGAACGAAAGGCTGATTGAAGCTTTACATGTCCTCACTTGGTCGTTGATGCAAAATATGTAAAATAGCAGTGTTTCTGGGGCAAATATATCTAGAGAGAGAGAGAGAGAGAGAGAGAGAGAGAGAGAGAGAGAGAGAGAGAGAGAGAGAAAGCGTCAATGCAAATGTTTAGTTGGGATTGATGCACCGCAGTTGCTGACTTGTAGAGAACAAAGCAACGCTTGACGCAGCAATCCTTCAACGATACACACGCCTCCGCTTCTGCTGCAGCAGGGAAGGTATTGTCTTCTCATGATCTTCGTTTTGTTCCTGGAATGAATGAGTGTGTTGGTTTTAAACAGGATAGACAGATGGATGCATAAAAGCAATTTCTCATTTTAAGGACAAAATCAGACCCTTTTTTTCATAATCCTCGACATCTCATGAGACAAAGTCATTCCTCCCCACTTTCTTATGTAAGGCTGGGTTTGTAAACAAATAAATCTCATACTGCATTTATAAATTTGCTTGAAAGGCCCCATATAACCTTATTCTTAGGAAAGGAACGTCGAAATAAAAGCACTTGTATTAGCATTTTCTGATATGAGAATAATTTATCTGATCAACCAAAAATTTCGTGGATACCCAAAACCTGAAAGCCTAATAAATATTACTCAGTTAAGAATACAAATAAGAACTTCTTTACCCACAAAATCCCAGTCTTTTACAATTGTCCGTTGAAATACAGTTGAGATTTACTGATGCTCGCTGCGATCGAGTGAGCTCACTAGGACTGGGAATTGCTCAAAATCCAATTACAGACATGTTTGAAGAAATATATGACAACCTCTTATCAATTTAGTCAATGGATTTGCAATTTGCAAGGGTCTATTTAAGTTTAGTTCATAACAGAATGTGGTTAGTTTATCTTAAGAAAAGCTCTCAGCAGTCAGCTGGACATAACCTTCAAGCCCACCTATTTCAAACATCCAGTCACACTGGCCTACGACTCCAAAAAAAAAAAAAATGTAAATATTATACATATATTTTCATTGCTCTGTTCGGTAACAGGTTCTCTTCTCATGCAAGTCACAAGCTTTGGGATTCTTCCCTTCGTCTGTTTTCTCCATTCACGTGGCCCTTGCCATATAATAATAATCAATGCCATTTTACTTTGGCTAATCTCCGCTCTCGTTCAATCAACACGCGTAATCAGTCATTACGCGTAATGACTGAAATTTCAGTCATCACGCGTAATGCACTTAGGGACATTTGATCCCCCCAGGAGCTAGTACTAAACACAGCGAAATACATTTGACCCCCCAGGGACTAGTACTAAACCCGGCGAAACAGTGTAGGTGACTCACTGTTACGCCGTGTTTAGTACTAGCTCCTGGGGGGATCAAATGTCCCCTAAGTGCATTACGCGTGATGAGTGAAATTTCAGTCATTACGCGTAATGACTGATTACGCATGTTGACTGTAACATATATATATATATATATATATATATATATATATATATATATATATATATATATATATATATATATATATATATATATATATATATATATATATATATATATATATATATATATATGTATATGTATATATGTTTAATGTTCTTTCCTCTTTCCTTCTCTTGTATTCACTTGGCTTCATTAAGGGAAAGAATTGAGTTTCCAGTCCAGTCTCTTCAATGCCTGTAGTTGAAGAAACTTCTCATGGGTCCCCTTAATTAACGTAAGGGGCCAATATATCTTAAGGTCTCAGTTTCAGTTGTGTAAACAAATTCAAACGGACATTTTTTAAATTTTTTAATCTGTCTAATTGCATTTCTTAACTAGATAACAGGGAACTCGGACCAAAAATGAAAAGGAATGTTCTGCTACTTGAACAAGGTAAACCATCGAGAATCTTAGCGCTGTACCCTGACACTTCGTTCGAAAGTGTGCAAATAGGGCAAATCAACTAGAGACTCTTTTTACGGATCAGTTATGCTCCTACTCCGAAGAAAGTTAACAAGAACTTGCCTTATCAATGCGTAAGACACACCATTACAAAGGGGTTTTAACTGATTGCCGGAAAGAACAATTATTCTCGTACTGGCATTTTCGATTAGGATAGCTGGAGTGCGCCGTGTGCTGGGATCCCCACACACTTATGCATGTATTTTTTTTTATTGTTTGATGGTGTCTGACATGATAACACCAGTTATATTACGAAAAGGAAGCCTAAAAGATTCTGGTTCATATTGGACACAGTTTTCAGGTCTCGGTAAGCATTTCCGTATGCAATAGATAGCAAGACACTCAGTCAAGCAGGCCTATTGAGGTTGAAAAATTTGTATTGGAAAAATGAAAAGAAATTTGTTCAGGCAAGTACAATAAGAAGATAAAAAAAAAAAATCTATCCTATTCGAAAAACATCCTTCTCCACGTTCTCCAGTCCGCACCTTAAGTCTCCTAGTCCTGGAGACCAGGTGGGGCAAACACCTTTTCCTTTTACAAGGGTTCTCGAACAAACACTGTTCCTGACGAGAGTTTGACCAAATCTTCTCTGAAAACATTTAGAGCAGGGGTGGTGGCGGGGAGGTGTTCGCCATTCACTTCCTTCAGTCCTAGTTTTCCTGGAACCTGCCAGTTCCTGGAATCCCTTGCCTTGCCTGACCGAGAGTCCCAGGAATAATAAACACTATAAGTAAAGCACTCAATAGCATCAATTATGAGGCTTAAATTTATAATCATATTTTGCTAAAGATTCATTTGCTACAACAAGTTTCTCCCCGATTTCGTTTACTTAAAATAGGAAAGTTATCTCCTTTTCGTTGAGTGTCTTTATCTTTTACAGTGTCTACCTGTCTCCTAATTGAAATGTGATTCTCTCTCTCTCTCTCTCTCTCTCTCTCTCTCTCTCTCTCTCTCTCTCTCTCTCTCTTGAAATAAATGAGAGGTGTTCATATTTTCAACCAGTGATAGAGTGACTAAATCCCACTTTATAATACTTTGTTAAGCGGTTCTTTGATTTGTTAGTAAGCAGAACTCGCGGTTGGTCGTTTTTAAAAATAGCTCATTTTTTGGAGACAAGTTATGATAGAAAATGGGGAGGGACAGACTTCATTCATCTCAAATGTCTCATATAAGCTCAACAAACAGACCACTAAGAAATCATGTTTTGCCTCATCCAGTACGGGCAATTTGACATCCTTTTAGTTTTGGTTTCTCAGAGTCTCGAATGCTTTATCAGCCAGAAACTGCTCGCTGAATATTCCAAGACTTGAATCGAAAAGGGCGAATCTGCATAATGGAGTTCAGCCCAGCAGCTCGAGATGGAAATCGGTGACGCCAAAGAGATTGCAGCAAGAACTGAACTCCTCACGGAAAGTCGCTTTCTCCCATCTTCTTTCCTCTACTTCTTCATCTTCGTCTTAAATAAGTAAGTATAGCTTAGTTTTACCAGACCACTGAGCTGATTAACAGCTCTCCTAGGGCTGGCCCGAAGGATTACACTTATTTTACGTGGCTAAGAACCAATTGGTTACTTAGCAACGGGACCTACAGCTTATTGTGGAATCCGAACCACATTATAGCGAGAAATGAATTTCTATCACCAGAAATAAATTCCTCTAACTCTTCATCAGCCGGCGGCGGGAATCGAACTCCGGCCCATCGAATGACGGTCTGAAGCTCAACCAACTCGGCCAACAAAGGGCTTCTCTAGCCTTTCCCTTTCTTGGAAAGAAAGGCTTCCCCCGACGGACCTTTGCTTTTGGGAAATATTAAAAGAAGCCACGGGAAGGCAAAGCACTATTTGCCCCAAGTTTCTAAATAGCTTTTTCTTATTCCTTCTTTCTTGCTCTCTTTTCCTTTGCTTTGGGGTTATGAGGCGAAGTCATATTCGGTTCTATATATATATATATTATATATATATATATATATATATATATATATATATATATATATATATATATATATATATATATATATATATATACATACATTCATACATAAATTATAAATTGTAGGAATATAAATTAACTTTGGCAAAGGATTATTCAAAGCCTGATTAGGAACGAACCAATTCCGTGGGAACATTCAAGGGATTGATTGCTCCATACGAAAACGCTCACTTGGTAACTCCGAATGACTGCATTAATATTATGCAGGCACCTGCAGTTATAACCGAACGATCTTATAAGGAAAATGATGAAACATTATGTAACAGATATGAAACCTGTATTGCCATAAGCAGACAAGCTCTAAAGGCATATATTTATATATACGAGTATATATATTATATATATATATATAATATATATATATATATATGCGTGTGTTGTGTGTGTATATAATATATATATATATATATATATATATATATATATATATATATATATATATATATATGTGTGTGTGTGTGTGTGTG
>JANJGK010000783.1:302500-315000 GCA_039081455.1 Macrobrachium rosenbergii
TATATTCATGGCCATCCTGAAGCGGATTAAGATTTATCATTAATAATAATCGAAAAGCAGAAGAACTAACAGCAGAGGGTTCGATGTGTGTAATGCTTGTTGAATCGCAACCGCGAATTAGGACCTCTCATTCTTATTTTTGTCAGAAAGGAGAGAGTAAAATGGCTATGTGAAAAAACAACGTAATTTCTAATATACACAACCGTCGACTCTTCCCCTTCGTGATGGTCATTTGGCCTTTCGTCTTAACAAGTACAGATACTTACTTGCATCCTAATCACGGTAGTTATTGATTGAAATTCTTATGATTAATGCATACATGAATGTGTTCATGCTCACGTATGTCATACTACTTAATGGAGTATGTTATACCTATAGCAAAGTCTTCAACGATGGCAAGATCTTCAGAAAAAAGCATGTATGTGTGTGTGTATATATATATATATATATATATATATATATATATATATATATATATATATATATATATATATATAATATATATATATATATATATATATATATATATATATATATATATATATATAAAATAAAGGAAAGCTTACCCGTCTCGCTCGTAAGTGGTAAACAGAAGTTAAACAAGCAATTAAGTGTCCAGTTTTTCACAATAACCGCTTTTAAGAATATTCAAATATAAACACACTCATTTTTTACTGAGAGAGAGAGAGAGAGAGAGAGAGAGAGAGAGAGAGAGAGAGAGAGAGAGAGAGAGAGAGAGAGAGGAAAGTTCCGATCGATAGGTACCTTTTCCTGAAGGAGAACCTTTTGCCTGGCGCTCATTCGGTCTGACCTCCTTCGGCGATGAGGAAATTCAGTTTCTTTAGGAAGGCAATTTTCGATCCGTGACAGAACTCTTCTTTATTTTCTTTCCCTCTATTTGATGTTTAGCAACTGAGAGTTGTTCCATAATTTTCTTTTATGTAAGTAAATAAAATTCTTACGAAATTTAAGCCTCATATTATTATTATTATTATTATTATTATTATTATTATTATTATTATTATTATTATTATTATTATTATTATTATTATTATTATTATTATCCCAAAATATCATTTTCGTATTTTAACTTAACACATTTATGATCAGATTGGATCTTGCTGCGTATAAAAAATCTGTTGACACAACACCAACAGTACCACAAGTACTTTTTCATTTCTTACGTATAGTCCATGTAGACTCTATACGGTATATCATTCATTGCTTTTCGTAAATGACCTCTCAAGAAAAGTGACTGTTATACGCATAAGGAAAAGTCTGGTTAGAGATCAGTATTCCTTATTAACAAGAGTAGAATCTACCATTTATTTTACATCACCCTTATTTATTCTCTCATTATTATTATTATTATTATTATTATTATTATTATTATTATTATTATTATTATTATTATTATTATTATTATTATTATTGTAATTTGGCAGCAGACCCTCTTTTAAACAGGTTCTATTGAATATTATTGCTGCTTCAGCTGCATTTATTTTGTAGAAGACTTTTTCTATTTTCCTTATTGCGGACTTCTCTTCAGTGGAGGTGCGTGCTAACAGCTCGCCTATATTTGTCATTTCAATATAGGCGAGCTGTTAGCACGCACCTCCACTGAAGAGAAGTGCGCAATAAGGAAAATATAAAAAGTCTTCAACAAAATAAATGCAGCTGAAGCAGGCAATAATATTCAATAGAACCTTATTATTATTATTATTATTATTATTATTATTATTATTATTATTATTATTATTATTATTATTACAGGTTTTGTTAAACAAAATGGCAGTTTCAACAGCATTTATTTTATATAATAAACGCTCAATTCGTCTTATCAATTGCTTTTCTTGCGCTGGAATGGTTGCAAGCAATTGACCGATATTCATGTCCGGTGGTTTAGTAGGAGGTAGGAATGCTAGCTGCTATGTACCGGCTCCTATGTACCACTGCTTTGGCTTATATGTATGTACCATTGTTGGGCTACTATGTACCGGCTCCTATGTACCACTGCTTTGGCTTGTATGTACCAAACAAGGCTGCTATGTACCAGATACCAAGTAGGGAAGATAAAATATTTATTGTAAGAAAAAAATATTAAAAACACGTGATATAAAAGTAATGAAACTACATTAAAAGATAACACAAAAGCGTAACCATATTAAAACTGCATACAATAATTAAAATTGTCAACCAATAAAATTCAGGCATGCTGTACATTGACTTAATACAGGCTTATTCCTCAGCATGATCCAGGAGTTCAGCCACCGGGTTAGAAAATTCTGAAGTTGCTATGGATTTGTTCTCATATTTCATCCATTGGTCATCGAGGTTAATTTGCTTTCGGATAGCATGCTTCCTTTGGTATCTATACATTTTCTTTTGTTTTACTAATTTTACAATCATAGGAATTCTACTAGATTCGTCATGCAGAATACTAATTAAGAGGTACATGTTTATAGAATTGGTTTTTGCTACCCTGTTAATTGCATGGGTGCCACCCTTCTGCGTCGTTATTAGTCCGAACAGGGCGCTTGTAAGAGCTCCAAGAATGTGGAGGATGCATCTCGTTCCTGATCCAGTTTTTTTCATAGTAGGTAATGAGATCTTGAAGTCGCTGATCAGGAAGTGGCTGACTAGTGATGTGGCGAAAAGCTGGCTCTATATGAGATGGAGGTAAGTTTGGCAGCGCCATTAACAGCCGAATGAATTGTCTTACAGCGAGTTGATTAATATAGGCATTTTGTAGCGGAATGGTTCTATTTGGCGCCGTTTTTTGTGCGCCGTTTTTTTTGGCGCCGTTTTTTGGGCTCCAGGGTTTTTGGCGACGAGTTTTTTTGGCGGCGATTTTTTTGGCGCCAAAAATAAGAAAATAATTCTCTCTCTCTCTCTCTCTCTCTCTCTCTCTCTCTCTCTCTCTCTCTCTCTCAGGTTAAAATATTCTGAGAGAATAGAAATTGCCCTGTTACTACTAACTGCTTATTTATCTGTTTCTCTGTAACTGCCTATCTATCTGTTTCTCTTTAACTGCCTATCTATCTATCTGTTTCTCTTTAACTTGACAGCAATTTCCACAGTACAGAAACAGCTTTTTACTACCGCCCGCTACATGTTAAAATTTAAGAATAGTTGAGTTGAACCCATCTACAGAAATGGCTAAACTTATTCTAAGTAAGAAAAATAGACCAAATATTCGCATAATGGATATCTTTATGTGTTCGATAAGCATAGCAAGAAGGACCCTAGTACAAAGTTTTGGAGATGTGAAAATAAGAATGAGTGCAAAGCCCGTATCCACACTCAAGACAATTAACAGATAACAATCCTAATTACTTGTTCCCTCGTCTTCCTGTCTTAAGACTCGAGCTTTGGAATTGCTCTAGTGGCCGGTAACTGCTTAGCACGGTTACGGTGCTACTGTGTATGTTTTAGTTAATGATAAATGAAATAAATGAACATTCTCATGGTGCTTCAATAGCAAGTGTAGAAGTAGCTGCTATTAAAACTAGTTTAAAGAGTCGGGCTGAAGACTGCCAAGATCAGCCTTCGGTAATTATAAGTTCTTGTACAGAGAATATTTCTCAAACGCTCAAGGAGCACTTCCAAATTTAGATTTAATGAAGCAAATAATAAAGAGAAGGAGAAATCAGTTGAGCCTCGCTCCTCCTAATCCTGTCAATGTTGTGATCCCAGATGAATACATACTTTATATGAAAAAACAATGGTGAACATGAAAACTTTTTAATTGGTGACAATGGTCGATCAGACGAAAGAATTTTAATTTTCGGAAGACAGAGCTGGACTGTGTTTTTACGAGATTCTGACGTGTGGTATTGTGATGGAACATTCAAATTTTCTTCTTATTTTAATGTAATCCTCTTGATATTTTCATTCTTATTTTTGGTGAAAAAATTTGTGCGCCAAAAGTGTGGGCGCCAAAAAACTTGTCGCCAAAAAATCTGGAGCCCAAGAAACGGCGCCAAAAAAACGCGCCAAAAAGCAACCCGACCCTTTTGTAGACCTAGTCTCTCTTCACTCTGCGGTACACTGCTTGGGCCCAGTGAAACCAGCAGCCATGAAGAGAAGCCTCGGGAATGCACACTCGCACTGCCTGACCATAGTGCTCTTTCAAAATCCAAAACAACTTCACAAACAGATCTTGACATTAGGACAAAGCACAATGGAACCTGTTTCATAATTCCATCCTTCTTTATAAAACTGTGCACACTTAAAAGCTGAACCAACGGGGTACAAACAATTTGAAAATTCCGTCCATATACCAAACTTCAGCTTTGGAACAGGTGTTGGAACTGAATTGGTTTTGCAAATATGATATGCCGTTGTCCATTTTCAAATAGATCAGCTTGAAGAAAGTCCTGTGGAACATTATCTGTGTTTAATTCAAGACTAATACCTTCAGGGTGTTTTGGACGTTGTCCTTCCCTGGCGCGATTGGTGCATCTGACTAGAGTGTTTATATTTGGTAAGGGAACATCTGAATTTTCACAGCTTGAGAGTGCCTTCTTTACTATTTCCCCAGATGATGCAAATGGAAATTCCAAAGCAGACTTTTTAACGAAAGCTCGTGTTGATGCTTTGAGTTCAGCACCAAGATCCCCAGGATGAGTGTTGGTGGTGTCCACTTTTGAAGTTCATTGTTCCTATTTGCTGTGAAATTGTTGCACAGCACTTTTTACCACGGTAGCTACATATCCATGTGACTGAGACAGATGACTCTCGCTTCCTGGTGTACGTAAAACCCGAAGAATCAGCGAGGAGAGAGCTGCTTTTCTTGTTCCACAGGAAGCAATTTTTTAGGTCACAGGAGTGTCTGCAAGGATCGTTGTTGGTAACGTTTCATCATCTAATGATGTTTCTGCAGCTGGCGTGATGTCATCAATAGGAAGTGTGGTGTTGAAGCCATTGGGTGTGTTGTTGACTGTTGCAGGCTGCTCTTCGACTTGGAAGGCATTAAAAGGATCATCGGCATCACCTGAAACCGTTTTCATTTTCACCACCCACTAACATCATCTCCACCACCACCATCATTCTCATCACCCCCCACTATCAACTATCATTATCATTCCTTAACAAATAGAAAGATAATCGTTGCTAAGTAACCAATTGGTTCTTAGCCACGTAAAATAAGTCTAATCCTTCGGGCTAGCCCTAGGAGAGCTGTTAATCAGCTCAGTGGTCTGGTAGAACTAAGGTATACATTTTTTTAACCTGAAACTTCCATCCAATCAGGACAGTCTGTGCAACACCACATGAACACCACATGAAAACTTCACCAGCTTTCAGTCGTCTGTCCGGTACTCAGGTTGTGATATTGCTGTACCACATAAGTGGTGGCGCCACTTGTTGCATCCGTCACAGATAAGGGCTTCCTGTCTAGGGCGAACACACAATCCACATCCTGAGCAAAGGAAAAGTGCTGATGCCATGGTAGTATAAAATGGTTAACTGAGGATGCAAGTTCACTGGAGTTTCGAGGCACTGGAGTTCCTAAGTTGTCCTTTTCGAAGCAAATAATGAGCAGAGTTCTATTTGCTCTATTCTTTATTTGCGTGGCAAACAACCACTAGAGTTCCTAAGCTGTCCTTTTCGAAGCAAATAATGAGCAGAGCTCTATTTGCTCTATTCTCTATTTGCGTGGCAAACAACCACTAGAGTTCCTAAGCTGTCCTTTTCGAAGCAAATAATGAGCAGAGCTCTATTTGCTCTATTCTCTATTTGCATGGCAAACAACCAATGGAGTTCCTGAGTTGTCCTTTTCGAAGCAAATAATGAGCAGAGTACTATTTGCTCTATTCTCTATTGCGTGGCAAACAACCACTAGAGTTCCTAAGCTGTCCTTTTCGAAGCAAATAATGAGCAGAGCTCTATTTGCTCTATTCTCTATTGCGTGGCAAACAACCACTAGAGTTCCTAAGCTGTCCTTTTCGAAGCAAATAATGAGCAGAGCTCTGTTTGCTCTATTCTCTATTTGCATGGCAAACAACCACTGGAGTTCCTAAGTTGTCCTTTTCGAAGCAAATAATGAGGTACATAGCAGCCAGGGAAGATATATATATATATATATATATATATATATATATATATATATATATATATATATATATATATATGTATATATATATATAATATATATATATATATATATATATATATATATATATATATATATATATATATTATATATATATATAATATATATATATATATATATAATATATATATATATATATATATATATATATATATATATATATATATATATATATGCTTATATATATATATATATATATATATATATATATATATATATATATATATATATATATATATATATATATATATATATATATATAATATATATATATATATATATATATATATATATGCTTATATATATATATATATATATATATATATATATATATATATATATATATATATATATATATATATATATATGCTTATATATATATATATATATATATATATATATATATATATATATATATATATATATGCTTATATATATATAATATATATATATATATATATATATATATATATATATATATATATATATATATATATATATATATATATATATGCTTATATATAAGAAAAATACATGATTTCAAATGAGTAGCTTTTAAGGTAAAATTTTACCCTAAATCTCTTTTTTCTAGAAAAGAGAGATAAAATTTGTGCCCAAACTTCGTGATAGTTAAAAATCCCACGCAATTTATTTCGTTACGCAAACCACCGTGAACTGTTTTTGCAATTCAGTCCCGTGAGATGCCTGCCTTCTATACGGATTATTTATATGTCATTTCATTTTAAGTATGATCCCTAAGATATTTACATCCATGTAAAAGGAAAGGGAACCGGAGCGTTATGTGAAAGGGTGAAGTTGTATTATTGCAGTTCCCAGATGGAAAAAACGAAGTAGGAGTTCGATTCAGCAGTGAGGAGAAAGAAAAAGAGATGGAAATAAATAAAAGAGTTAGTAACAGGCTTTTTTGAGTGGTTTTACTAGTCCGGGAAGGAAGGCATTTCTGATGTAAGGGAAGCATACTCACTTCAGATGAGTTGTCAGAAGCAAGAGAAGGGAATATTAAGGGAGGTACTGGAAACAGTATTTAGGATGGTGAAGGAGGGAAAGGAAATAATCGCAGGTGCAGAAATGAGTGGTAGAGTTAGCAGAGTAGAAATGGATCTGAAGAGGTTCGTGGAGACCAGGGATTTGGAGTAAGGAATGAAGATGGAGAATATGCTCTAGAAATGGCACAGAGTTTTGCATTGCCTATATTAACATCTGATTTTGGAAGGCAGATCATCATTTAGTAACATATTGGAATGGTGGAATAGAGAGCAAACCTTATGGCCGGGAGGGAAGACAACAGCAGTGTAGTGAATTGTAAGGTTGTTCTTGGAGAGATGTTTGACGCAAAATACGTTGTTATTAATGGATATCGAGATTAGAGGAACCCCAAGAAAAAATCTGCCTCCATTCTTATTCTTATTCCTGTTCCCACGCTCTGCCCCTTCCTTTGTATCCCGTGACCTCCATATCTGTCTCTTGTGGCATCGGGCAAAAAGTAGGGACAAGCCAGCGAACCTCCAACACCGGTAGTTGAGCAAACTCACCGGTAGTGCCCGGCGTTGGGAAGCCTGACACGGAGCGACGATGCTGTCAGTTACAAGAACAATACGCAGTGAGTATATATATATATATATATATATATATATATATATATATATATATATATATATATATATATATATATATATATATATATATATATATATATATATATATATATATATATATATATATATATGGGAAAGTTCATCTAATAAACAAAATCACGCACTTACTTTTGTGATTTTTTAGTGTATGCAGGCTGTGTGTGTATATATATATATATATATATATATATATATATATATATATATATATATATATATATATATATATATATATATATGTATATATATAATATATATATATATAAATATATATATATATATATATATATATATATATATATATATATATATATATAATATACACACACATACATACACTTAGAAATCACAAAAGTAAGTGCGTGACTTTGTTTATTAGCTAAACTTTCCCATATATATATATATATATATATATATATATATATATATATATATATATATATATAGTATTTATTCACAAGGATTCCCAATACTTATTTTATACATTGTCTACATAGGCTAAAATTCTATGCTCTCTGTTCATGATGTTTTACACATCAACGATTAATACCAAGCACGAGGCTGTTTTCTTTTTTATATATTTATCGCGCATGCTACCACTCATTTGCTACAGCCCAACATCATGACAATTCACTTCACCCAGAAGAAGCAAGTGTGGACATAACAATTATACCAATGGGGATGGAGCCGGCTGAAGACGAATGCATCCGGGTGATAACCGATCGTGTGGACAAGGTCTTAAATGCCGCCTTAAATGCCATAGATAAGATAATAGAATTTAGGTCAAAGGCCAAGCCCTGGGACCCATGAGGTCATTCAGCCCTGAAACAGAAACTGGCCGTCAGTAAGAAGGTTTGAAAGGTGTAACGGGAGGAAAACCTCGCAGTTGCACTAAGTTAAGTATACCTTAGTTTTACCAGACCACTGAGCTGATTAACAGCTCTCCTAGGGCTGGCCCGAAGGATTAGACTTATTTTACGTGGCTAAGAACCAGTTGGTTACTTAGCTACGGGACCTACAGCTTATTGTGGAATCCGAACCACATTATAGCGAGATCGCAATTGCACTAGGAAACAGTTGTTAGGAGAGGGTTGAGGAAAGTAAGATGGAAGAAAGAGAATATGAACGGAGGTACAGTGAAAGGGGTTGCTGCGGGGGGCCGAAGAGTTTATACATGTTGATGTTATTCCTCTGCCTAAGCAATTTGTTTTCGCGCCTCACTTCCTCGCCCTAACTCCTGGTCTGTCCTCCTCGGCCTAAGCAATTCTTCATTGAGTCTGCCATCCTCAGCCTAAGCAATTCCTCAACTCTCCTGTAGGTGGGTAGTGCTGTCAGTGCACCTTACGTGGTGCAATGTAGGCATTACTTAAGGTTCTTTGCAGCGTCCCTTCGCCTCATAGCTGCAACCTCTTTCATTCCTTTTTCTCGACCTCCCTTCATATTCTCTCTCTTCCCTCTGACTTTCTACCACGTTCCTGGTACCAGTGTCTCAGATTCGTTTCTTTACAATTAATTAAACGTATTTAGAAGGTGATAACATTTTACCGCAACCATTCTGTTCTAGAGCGACCAGTTTATTAAAAACGGTATGGAGAATTCACTTGTAAAATATGGGGTCTATGTACCAATAAGTTTTTTATAACCTTTATTTTACTTCATTCACTAATTTACAAATTCCCTCGGGCGTTTACAGTTTTCATTCCCGTAATAAGCAGAAACGACAGCAGTTAAAGGGACCCATTAACACAAATACCACTTCATATGATACATCCCCATGAAGCATTCCATATCTAACGGCAGTCATGTTAAAATCCTCCAAACGTCTTTCATTACGAAGTTCGACTATTTTGCTCATCTCTCTCCTATTCAGTGTCAAATTCACAGACTAAGCCAATAGTATCCAGAATAGTTACTATCCTAAACAACCAGTCCTGAGAAATATTAATCTTTAAATTGGTTTCATGGATAGAATAGAGTAGAATATAGCATTTAGCCTAAGCCTGAGGCCAAGCGCTCTGACCTATGAGGTCATTCAGCGCTGAAAGGGAAAATGAAGAGTAGAAAGGTTTGAAAGGTGTAACAGGAGAAAAACCTGTCAGCTGTACTATGAAACAATTGGTAGGAGAGGCTGGAAAGAAAGGAATGAAAGGGGTTGTAGCTAGGGGACGAAGGGACGCTGCAAAAAACCTTAAGTAATGCCTACAGTGCACGCATGAGTGGCACTGACACCACTACCATCCTACGGGGTTTCATCCTCCCGTTAAAAACCTTGAACAAGAATTTAACTTCATTATTTCAGAATTTTTTTATATCTATAACTTAAAATTCTGTTCAGTATTTCAGAATTTTTTCTATATAACTTAAAATTCTGTTCAGTATTTCAGAATTTTTTTTATATATATAGCTTAAAATTCTGTTCAGTATTTCAGAATTTTTTCTCTATCTATAACTTAAAATTCTGTTCAGTATTTCAGAATTTTTGTTATATCTATAACTGAAAATCCTGTTCAGTATTTCAGATTTTTTTTTTTATATCTATAACTTAAAATTCTGTTCAGTATTTCAGAATATTTTTTATATCTATAACTTAAAATTCTGTTCAGTATTTCAGAATTTTTTTATATCTATAACTTAAAACTCTTTTCACCTGCTTTAACTCCTGCATGTACCTCATCTTCAACATTTCAGAATTTTTTTTTATTATGTATAACTTAAAATTCTTTTCACCGGCGTTAAATCCTATCTTTAACCACTAAGCTTAGGACCTTTGTCCATGGAAGTGTAGCTGACCATCACATTATCAAATTTTCATAACAATGAATGGGAATGATTTCTTTGTACGAGCTCCATGAAACAAGTATTTTGATATTTAGTTTTACCTTCTAATTACACATTGTTCTAAAGTAGCAAAATCACGTAATTTACATAATTTTGGGGGGTTCCCAGTACATTTACCGGCGCTCTTGGCACTGTGCATTTATTCATTAGTATGGAGTCAGATTTGGGCTCGCTGTCCCACAAATTAGCTAAGGGCATTTCAGTTGTCACAACCAATACCCAAACCACTTTATTTTAAATTTGATATAGGCCTTCCACATGTGTATTCACTCACACGTGAATACTGTTAAACAGTCTGGTATATTTCTAAATTAAGTTTTTACCCTCAACATCTGTAATTGTATGGATGATAAACCAGATTCCACATACTTTGTTTTCCCATATAAAAGTACCGAGGAAGTAGTCAAGAACTGAAAAGTAAAGACCCATCATTTATTAATTAAAAGAAATTATAATGTACAGACAAATGGTAGGTTAACGGATGCAGCATATCCGAGGAACCTAACTTACAAACCTATCAGGATTTTAATGAAAAGCGCAGCATGGAAAACTTAGAAATTAAATGAATAGACGCCTACATCTACCTAGTCGACATCTTGGATCCATAGAAATATCAGCCTAACACTGAAAGGTTCGCAAATCCTCCCCGCGTCTGCACATTTTCTGGAAGTCTGGTTCCTCCAGAAAGTTGTGACCTGCAACCAAAAAAAAAACAGTGGCAGCAGAAAATGTTCTTACGGCAATTGATCGGCAACTCCGGAAAGGGAACGTTAGCTCTAATATTTCTTTAAATAGGTTCGATCTTTAAGGCTAATCAGCTTATAAAAACCATGAATTACGTTTCTCCAATCAATGCCCCCAAAAAAAGTTATTAGCCACTGAAACCGTTTCTCCAATCAATGTCCAAAAAAGGTTATTAGCCACTGAAAACGTTTCTCCGATCAATGTCCAAAAAAGATTATTAGCCACTGAAAACGTTTCTCCGATCAATGCCCCAAAAAAGGTTATCCACTGAAAACGTTTCTCCAATCAGTGTCCAAAAAAAGACTACTTGTGACCATATGGAGTAAGATTATCTAGTACATTTTATACCATAATTATTCATTAAGGCTGTATAACAAACATTTATATTTTTCAATGCTACTCTGCTTCTGATGCCATTTAAAGTAAAAAAAAAATTCACTATACGTAGAAACCACTAAAAAAATGCATAATAATAGTTAGAAAATGTACCATTCTGAAAATCGCCAAAATCAAAATTAAGATAACCCACTTACTATGGTCAAAGTCGTAGTCTTGAAAAGATACCTTCGATCTTTCAAGAATTCAGGTAAAAGGTAAAGAAACCGCTGAACTTTAAAATAAAGCAACGAAGTTGTGTAATGTGAGCTCTTGTTAGGGAGGAAATGATTGCATCACAGATCAGTTTTGCCACTAATTATCAAAGAGACCCGACAGCTCCTACCGTAGTATAATGTACTTAAAAATGTATATTGATACATGCATTAATTGCCTGGTGTACCTTTCAAACATTTCATGTTCTATAAAGCAAATACAATCAAACACCTGACTGCCATGGATAGCTTGGCGTAATTATAAACTGGCTTTCATTACAGCATCGCATTCACTACATTAATGGGTACCAACAATTGCATCCAACTCATAATATTTTCACAACCTCATTAGCTATGGTAATGCGCACTTCACATAATGAAAGCCTTGTTGGATACCATTGGAAACTCATACCTTGATTATGGATAGCATCCCCAACTCACTGGCTGTGTTCACAGTGCGTTGTGTTCCACAACGCACTGTTCAAGGGAGCATCACAGTTCCCGCTTGTGTTATAACAGCCCCACAAAGCACTGCCCTTATTCAAGGATAGTATGAAT
>JANJGK010000785.1:0-27500 GCA_039081455.1 Macrobrachium rosenbergii
AGTATATGGGGAGAGGGGCAGTGTTTAGGGACTACCCTGCTTAAACCAGTTTTTGGGGGTAGGGAAGTGGGAGGAATGGGGACACACACACAGGAATACGCCTTTAGGGAAATTAGCATAATATATATATATATATATATATATATATATATATATATATATATATATATATATATAATAGATATTAATTTCTTAACGGTATTTCTGCGTGTGTGCCCCCTATTCCTCCCACTCTAGCCCCAAAAACCAGTTTTAGGCAGGGTGATCCCTAAACACTTTCCTCCTCTCCCCACGACCTCAACTCCCTCATGGAAAAATGACAATCCCCCTTCCCCTTCCTTCCCCCCCTCCCCTCTTTCCTGATCCCTTCCCCTTCCAACCTTATCCATTCCCCTTCCCTTGTCCCTTCTCTCTTCCCCTCCCCCTTCCCACTTCCCCTCCCCTCCTCATCCACCCTCTTCCCTCCCTTCCCTTCCCTTCCCCTCCTCCCCTCCCCTCCCCCCATCCACCCCTTCCTTCCTTCCTTCCCTCCCCTCCCCCTCCCATCCACCCTCTTCCCTCCTTCCCCTACCTTTCCTCTCTTCCCATCCCCTTCACCCTCACCCTTCCCTCCCCTCACCCTCCCCCTTCCCTCTTCCCCTTCCCCTTCCCTCCCCTCACCCTCCCTAGTCCCCCTTCCCTCTTCCCCCTCTCCCTTCCCTTCCCTCTTCCCCTCACCCTCCCCATTCCCCCTTCCCTCCCCCTCACCCCTCCCTAGTCCCCCTTCCCCTCCCCTTCCCTTCCCCTCACACTTCCCTCTTCCCCCCTCCCCTCACCCTCCCCATTCCCCCTTCCCTCCCCCTCACCTTCCCCATTCCCCTTCCCTCTTCCCCTCCCCTCACCCTCCCCTTCCCTCTTCCCCTTCCCCTTCCCTCCCCTCACCCTCCCTAGTCCCCCTTCCCTCTTCCCCCTCCCCTTCCCTTCCCTCTTCCCCTCACCCTCCCCATTCCCCCTTCCTCCTCCTCACCCTCCCTAGTCCCCTTCCTTCCTCCCCTCCCCTTCCCTTCCCCTCACACTTCCCTCTTCCCCCTCCCTCACCCTCGCCATTCCCCCTTCCCTCCCCCTCACCTTCCCCATTCCCCCTTCCCTCTTCCCCTCCCCTCACCTCCCCATTTCCCCCTCTTCCTCCTACCCCTTCCCTCCCCCTCACCCTCCCATTCCCCCTTTCCTCTTACCCCTCCCTCCCCCTCACCCTACCCCTCCCCTTTCCCCTTCCTCCTTCTTCCCTTCCCATGAACATGAAGGGGGAACTTATTAAGGGTAGAACATGAAGGGTATGGGTATGGGTATGGAACGGATATGGTACGGGTATAGGTATGGGTATGGGTTTGGTACAGATTTGGGTATGGTATGGTACAGATATGGGTATGGATATGATATAGATATGGGTATGGGTATAAAACAAATTTTGGTATGGGTATGGGTATGATACATATATGGGGTATTGGTATGGATATGATACAGATATGGGTATGGGTATGGTATAGATATGTGTACGGGTATGGGTATGGGACGGATATGGGAACTAGCAGATGCGAGTGATAGCGAGCATCTGCTAGTATGTATATATATATATATATATATATATATATATATATATATATATATATATATATATATAATATGTGTGTGTGTGTGTGTGTGTGTGTGTGTGTGTGTATGTGTGAGTGTGTGTGTGTGTGTAATACCAAAACTATTATTTCGTGCCACATTTATTTTGACAATTCAAGATACTTAAGTAAAAACTGAAAACTAATAATGACAAGGCAAGTAATATTCATAATATTTGTAATTATGATCACGCCTAAAATCCATTAACTTTTCTTTCCGTGACCCTAATGACTCTCATTATTTCACAAAATCAGTTGAAATTGATCAAATTGATCTCGCTGACTATGTCGTCAATTCTTTAGTGGGTTCTAAACAACTCAGCTGAATGACCGAGCCGCTGGTTTTATTTTTTGAAAATAGAACGAAGTATTCTCCAAAACGATTCCCCAGCTTGATTACACAATAGAACTGTAAAACGTTTCATTGATAACCAACCAAAGTGATTTTCGTTTTTCGTCACCGCCTTCCTATCAATCTGAATATCTGTTTGTCTTCTTCCATTTCACCCTAATATTTCACAATGCGAGAAATAGCATGTCTAAAGGCTGAGCGTGAGCGACTGGTGAATCTGAAAAAAAGGACAAAAAGATTGAAAGAGGGTGCTGAAGGGAATTCCTGACAGCATTTATTGACGAGACCTAAAGGAAACTGAGGGTTTTCATTTGCATTATGATTGGAAATGACATCGTTCCCTTCAAAACATTCTTTATGCAAATCGTCCATAAACAATGATCACCTGGAGGTGTACTCAATTTGAACCCAAGCTTCACTGCGTCTTGCCTAAAGGGCAGTCAGATTCTTAGTGCATACTTTACTCTCTTTACAAAATCAATAAATTTGGGATCATTTCACGCTTTTAACGTCATTATTACAGTTTGCCTTGAACAAAATTCCTATAGTATGGAGAGTCTGTTCATACGGATAAAACGAATATGTTTTCTGGGTGAGAGTAAAACTCGCAGAGATCCGCATCTACGCCTTTCTTGTGATCTGAACTGACATGGCGTCATTGTAAAAAGGACTAAAATATTCCAAGCAAATTCTCTCTCATGGATAAATGTCCTTGGCTCCCCCACACGACCCCCAGTAATAATAATGAAAATAAAGTACAGCATTCTTATAGAGTTTGAGCCTTATTGATAATGTTCGAGCAATGAAAGAGGCGATCATTTAAAACTAGAAATTAAATTTTCTCTGTTATCAATTGAAGCTTCGCTCCTCGTCACCATTCCCAACCGTCACACAAAGTGGCTGTTTACAGTTATTCAGAGATTCCTAAAGTTCAGAGGAGAAAGATTCAGTGATTTAGAATTTCAGATCATGCAAGACTTCACGAGGCCTTTTATTGATTTTCTTTCAACATTCCTACTTGCATTGGTGATTGTAAAATGATAAGGATCAAAATCCGTTTTTTTCTCTCTGTTCAATAATCATATTTTGACTTTAGTATTTTGTAATGTATTTGTGTTATGTAACATCTTAGCACCTTAGTGAAAAAATGTTCTTAGATTATCAGAATGTAATTTACTATTGACAGAATAGTTTCAGCATGCTTCGATGTTATCAGGTAATATTTCTGAGCTTACACGGTTATATATTCATATATTTTAATAAGTGATTGTATTTCTTAACTTTGCAGCTGTGCGAAATATAGAGGGTGCGAACGTTAAAGGAGTGACATCATAATGTATAAAACTGTCACAATGAAACGGCAACAGTAAAATCACATTGCCGACAAGGAAACCGAAGCAGTGTTACATGATACAAAATTCCTCATGTCATCAGAGAAAGTAAACCAAGAGGGTTCTTAGAACCAAGGTCTATAGATTAAAGAGGTCTTCTCAGGCCACCGTAGTGCGCAGGTAGCCGAATGGTGGGAGTTGTGGTGGGTCAGAGCGGTGACGTCACTCGGACCATGCCGTGCCTGAGTAAGCTGTGGAACTTCCATAAGAAAATAAAGGAACTATTCTTTCTGACTTGTTTTTTTCATCTTTTCAGAGATTTATATTTTATTCTTTTAGGAAAATAAAAGTAAGATTACAAATACATAACTTTATTACATTAAAACAACCAAACATATATTTGATGATGTGAATAACTGAAATTTGTTGAGCATTAGACAGTTTAAATTTATAAAATAAATAATGATATATACAAAGTATATGCTTCAATTATGTTCTATATAACGTTGCGAGCTTTTTCATTTTATTTTGCGCTTTTCTTGAGGAACTAATGCTCCTGTTCAAAACACGAATTCTAAAGAATGTACGACATCTAACAAAAAATGTAATAACTTCGTATGGTAATGTGATGTTATTGCTTTTAAAACACTCGCTAATTAAATCAGTCAGTTTATCTGTCGCGCCTTTTCCCGGTTTTAAATATTTTTCCCCGTGATAACGGAGAAACATTTTTTCCATTGTTTTTAAATGCACCAAAAATTCCTCGCTTGGTTGCAACAGCGTTCCATCTCTTGCACTTACGGCACCAATCCACGAGCCATCTCCCTTCGTCGCTGCAGTTCCAAGGAATTCATATTCAGGAAACTGACGAGCTATATAACCACCAACGTATTGTAAGCCTCCATCTTCCATCGCATTTCCTACTTCTTCTTTTTCAATTTCCAATTCTACATTGTCATCATTTTGCAAATCATTACCAAATTCCACTGGCAAACAAAACAACATAGCCGACAGGCTTAGCTCTTTTTGGATAGAAGTTTCCTCATCTACATAGGAAGCGCTTTGTTCAACAGGAAAGCTGGAAAATGAGGTTGATGTCATCATATCACTATTGCAACTTTCAACGTTGCAGTTTGATCCTAACAGTTTGCTCTCTTTGCCTAGAATGTGGGCTCTGATTCGGTGCTTAAATGCAACGGGTGATGGGTGTTGATGACATGCACCCATCTGCCTTATGCAGCCAAAAAAGTGTTCAAGACCATCTTGATTTAGCCTGTAAGTCAGAATATATGATGTTTGAAATTTATCTTTGACCATTCTCAGCAGCTTCATTAACGAATTGCATGATATAATTAAGCCTTTTTGGAAAGGGTAGAGCCTATTGCTTTTAATCACTTTCATTTCTTTAGACACCCGAATCATATCATGCAACGTTTAATTTGTATGTCCAGATTCATCCCATAGGCATTTCTTGATGGTTTCCTATCACGAGGCACTCGAGAGCTAAATAAATCGAACCAGGTATCTACAAGGCAAATAAACTGACATGTGGTTTCCCAATCCTTATCTTCGAGCAAACCTTTGTTACCGAAGTACTGAAGACATTTATATGTTGTTTCGGACAGTAATTGCACCGCTAGTTTAACATTCATGCGTTGCATGCCCATTACATTGATGTGCTTTTCAGAGAGCTTATGTGCTGTCCGTAGATCACTTTTGCTTTTCATAATTAACTCCCTAACTGAACCACAATGAGCAAACCTATCTCCCGACAATACAAATCCATGATCAAAGAAATTATTCCTAATGAGTTTTATTAGGTGCGGTGCATCGGCAAACACATGTACTTCTCTGTTATCATCTACTGGGTTAACAAATGCAGAATTATCTATATCAATGCCTAAGGAATTCCATAAACTAACATTTGTTGTTCCTAAGTCACTAACCATGGCTACTACAGGAAACCCAGCTTTCTCAACCTGAATAATCGATTTAAAAAGGAGATCTTTTTTCATGTTAGTGTCGAAATTATAATAAATAATTTGTTTCCAGGAAGTCGTAAGTCCTCTGATCATCGCGCACTGTACTTTGGTATGTTTTGGGTGGAAATGGTCAAGGCCGCACCTATAGGTCCGGCCTACGTCACGGTCTGTACCTGCGCAGAACAGTCATATTTTGGGTCGGGGTTGAGAAGACCTCTTTAATCTATAGACCTTGCTTAGAACTATCTTGTCAGGTATCTAGATGACAGATACCCGTTTTATCGTCGTGGAAAAGAAGGTTCGAACTAATGAGTCTCCTTGCCGCAGGCATTCGCCTTACATTCTTTTGAAACATCGGTTTTCGGATTCTGATCTTTTTCCAAACCAGAAAAACACTGCCATTCCATTTCTCATACGAAGCGCGGGTAACCAAGATGCACCTTCCTCATCAAGTTCCTGATTTCAGCCAATTCCCAAGAGTCGGGGACAGATAGCATCGTTTAGGTTTCGGTGCAAAGGTTTGGAAGTGAGTTCATTTAACACCTTGCGTGGCTGGTCACTTCCAGCTGAATAAGTATTTTGTCTCCTGTGTAAATCACCTGTTCAGTTCTATGAAAACCGGTCGGATAAATAAAAGAAAAGTCAGTTCATTTTGAAACTTCTTTTGCTCACCACTTTCTTTTCAGCTTCCTAATTTATGTCGATGTTCGAAGTGGCCACAGAGAGCCTTCTCTTGCTGCCCACAACTTTCCACTTCTCATCTCAGAGAAAAATCAAATTGCACAAATAACTTTTAACTAGTCAAAAGATGGTCAGGAGAAAGAAACCATAAAACAAAATAAACAAACAAGAACATAATTACACACACACACATTTATAGACAGATAGATATAATTACATTATATGTATATGCAAAATAAGTCTGCTAAAAGCAAATGGGTGTTACAGACTAATACACACACAAACAAAGCCACTCCAACATCTTCTAAAAACATAACAGACACCTCACACGTCTTGAACTGTCGACCTAACCGCTCAACTCTCCTCGCTGCTGGGAGAAAGGGAGCTGGTGATTTGGTACGATACATGTACATGCACTACCGGGGTCTAAGCGATGTCAGGCAGGGCAGCCGATCGAGACTACGGTCTACCCCAAAGCCAATTCAAAGTCCTTCAAAAGAAGGCATCGTGCTTACCCCATACAAAAAAATGGGAAAAAGCACGCTAAAAGAAGAAGAATATGTATATGTAAAATAGCCACACAACTTCACTGTTAACAAGACTTCCTTAAGAGAAGCAAGTTGCTGCGTACTGAATGAGGCCTTGGGAAACAGCGAGGGCCTACAGCTTAGCGCCAAACACCGAGCAGAAACTGGGGTTATGGCAAAGAGAGACAAGAAAAATGACACCAATATACATCATGAAAAAAAAAATAAAGACCAGAGCAGTTGGAAATAGTAATAGCTGTAGAAAACGTAAGCAATTTAGGTGTCATATTAGTCTACAGAGGGAAAAAATGTTACATAGCCCTATAGGTGAGCTGCTTTAATCTTGTTTGATATTCTAAGCGAGAATACGTAGAAAGTCCTGATATGAGAGACCTTGGGAAAGATCTATAGTAAATTGGAGCGCCTTCTAAGAATTCACGAACACTGTCGGAGGAAGTTACAGTACATAAATTGTATCGTTCATAAGAGAAATGTAAAAAGAGTAGATCTCGGGATGGAAGCCAAGAGATGTAAAAAGTGGGCGACATACTTTTATTGGGGAATCAGGTTAACATGAGGGTGACTTTCTTCCCTGGCCACTGCTAAGAACAGGACTCATCTAAGCTTTAACGCTTATCTCCTGGCACTGATTCTGTGGCTTTGGTGTCCGTCATGTTACTGCACGGTGCGTTAAACCATGCCTGCACTTGTGCATGTGCACCTCAACTCGAGAATAAAAGGTAAGTTTAATAATAAGCCCAAAAAAAGCCTGTTTGGTCACTAGTTAGCACTGGGTGAGAGCGACATCTCATTCTGATATATACTTTCACTGACTGTTTATGTATCATTTTCAGGCATAATTTATCCACGATGACAAAAATATAATATACCAGCTGAGCAAACCGGGGCTGCCCAGAAGAACTTGGAAGACCTCAGTAAAATTTTCCTACATCCTCTTTGAATTGTTTTGTCGTGTAAAGTATGTGTACTATCACTGAAAATACTTTTCTTTCCTGTGAGTATAATTCTGCCTTGAATTCATTGCTTTAAATAAACATGATATTTACATATATTTGGCACTTATCTGATTAAAATGGTGAGAGAGAGAGAGAGAGAGAGAGAGAGAGAGAGAGAGAGAGAGAGAGAGAGAGAGAGAGAGAGAGAGAGAGAGAGGTGGTTGTTTTTATGGTGAAGTTGTTTTTCTTGGTAGTGGTGTTGCCAAACTGCCCCATAACTAAATTTCAGACCTCATTTAAACCGACTTTATAACGAAATGCATTACCGTATAGTCACGAAGCAGTCACTGTAGCGAATTCCGAAGCTAAAAATCGAAGAGGAAAAGAATGACTTAATGAGGAAATTTGCATTTGAACGAATAAAAAAAAGGAAATATTTCATGGGGAGGTCGTTCTCGGCTGCGGAAATCGAAACTCTACTTATAGAAATTATCGATATAGATTTTCAGTGTTGATTTTATTGAGGTAATTAACAATTATTATTAAATTAATAATTATCATAAATTATAATTAAATTTCACATAAATTCTGATAAAAAAATTGATTTTATAATGAAAGCAATTCTAATATAGTCAAACACATCTGTTTAATTGTTCTGGATATACTAAGCTGATTATAGGGTTTGCAGTGGGAGGAGTCTAATGACGTCACCAACAGACAAAGTGGTGATTTTCTACTCAAGCTACTGGTGACTCCCATAAAGTTACTGAGGGAAAGGTGAACAATACCAATAAAAACGAAAATTTCATTTGTTTTGTCTGTGTTTGTATGTCTGTCACGAGGTAGGGGTTTGAGTTTCATTTATAAACTTTCCTGGCGTGACATAGGGGCGGCGTGCAAAATTTTGTCTGGGCCTGTCAAGTGGTTTGGATTTCTATTGCATCCAAACAAATATACAAACATTCACTTTTATTATATAGAAATGTATATACATACATACATACATACATACATATATATATATATATATATATATATATATATATATATATATATATATATATATATATATATATAAATGAACATATTGGGACATGTTTCACATGAATAAATTTGTGACTCACAACGGGATCGAGCACTGGTGTTTCGAGAGAGAGAGTCCAGTGAATTAGCAATCTGGACGCAAAGGGTCATGAAAGAAGTTGGATCCCAAGTAATATGTACCTGAGGTTTTTCCCGGGCAGGCGCCTTGTGCCCAACATGCCAGCACTGCTTCTGACAGCTTTCCCTACGTAACTCCACTTTTAAGTGTGTGTTTTTTTTAATGAAATCAGTATTTTTTAAACTCAATATAATGATTACTTTTTGCTCCAAACTTTCTAACAATATTTTAAATTTTGTTATTTATTATATGAAGTGTGAGTTCAATATACCTTTTCATTACCTCTAATTATTTAATGTAAATTTCTTACAATAACAATAACTCTCACGCACTAAAAAGATGGATAGTTTCATTGTAGATTCTTTCTTTAATATCTGATCACGAAAAGCATTAGTCCCCACAAGCGTTTCCTGGTGGGACCAATTGGGTTAGTTTAGGACACCATTGGAAAGAGAAATCATTGTTATTGTTGTCAACGTTATGCAGAGGACTCACTCTCCGGAGGACCATTTCAGATTCGCTGCGGAGTTTCACAGAACCAAGATTAAATTGCATTTTTATTTCCTCAAACACGACACATGTAAGAAATAACACTCAAAGGAATTCCAGACGCGTTTACACTCCTGTGGGAACTTCCATCCTATCTTCTCCTTTTGTAACGATGAGGAAGAAGTAAAAAAAAAGGAAAAATGGTCTCCTAAAGGACATGCAAGGTCAGGTACGGATAATAACTCATAGCACGCAGCATTTACGATACTCGATTTCTTATAAAGAGAAATCTTTAGCTAAAGAGCTTTTTCATTTTTGTTGGAAATAACAGCAGGTGTAATAAATAAATAGAGTTCTAAGTTATTTTCATGTTTTGCTAGTCTTGAAAAAAATCCCTACCCAGAGTACATGAATTATATCTGTTTCTTCAACTCATCAACATTTCAGAATTGCATTAGCATGGTAAAACTCTAAGTCAGGCACAGGTCAAGACAAAAATAGCTTTTTCTGCAGTTTGACTTAATTAATCCGTCTGAGTCATACACATACATACACATGATATTAGGTCAGTTGATTTCGTATATTGATCTCACACACACGAAATCAACTGACCTAATGTTATGTGAATGTATGTATATGACTCAGACGGATTAATTAAGTCAAACTGCAGAAAAAGATATTTTCGTCTTGACCTGTGTCTGATCTGAAGTTTTACTATGCTAATGCAATTCTGAAATGTTGATGAGTTGAAGAAACAGATATAATTCAAGTACTTTGGGTACGGATTTTTTCAAGACTAGCTATATAAAATAACTTGGAACTCTATTTATTTATTACACCTGATCAGTACACGAAATCAACTGAACCAATAATTGGTCCAGGGGGAACACTTCTCTTGTGTTGTCATAATCCTAAAATAAATTTTCCCGCTGGTTCGGTTATTAGTTCAGTTAATTCCGCTGCTCCACATCTTACAATCTAGCTAAGTACATAGTGGTTTTCTTAACCCACTGGTTGGTACCATCCCTGATGCTAATATCAGGAATAATGTTGACTTGATAACCAAACTAAATAGTGGGCAGATTAGCAGTGTATCAAGGCTGGTGGGTTCTGAGTTGGTATCATTATTCACAAAGGTACCTGTTGACGATCTGCTGGAGTTTCTCTCGGAATTATTAGGAAACACACAGCTGGGCATAACATTTTACAAAAACACCAGAATTAATTAAATTATGTATAAACAACAAGAATTTGGATTCAAAGGGAAGTTTTGCTCTCGAAAATTTTGGTATGGCAATGGGGAACCCTTTAGCTACAGTATTAAGTAACTTGTGTATGGAAATTCTTGAAAGCAAATGTTAAATAAAATTGTTCCACTCAGTGTAGTATGGTTCAGGTATGATGATGATATAATTTGTATATTGTTAGGGAACGAAACAGTAATTAATTTCTTATACAAGTTGAATGAGTTAGTGCCATCAATCAAATTTGCTATGGAAATGAAAAAGGATGGTTCCCTAACTTTTTTAGATTTTCTAACACCTAGACCAGTAATGGGTTTGAATATAGTGTTTACAGAAAACTTATTAATATTTCTACCTACGCACATTTTTATTGTAATCAACGCAATATGCTTAAGAAATCATTGTTCACATCTACGTTTTTAAGAGCATTACTAAATGTAGTCCTGAACACATTGGTGATGAAATAGATAAGATTAGGAAAACAGGCAAGAACTGATTAAAGGATTGTTAGACCTGAGTTGTTCTGTGGCTTTTTGGAAGTTTTCGTCTAACAATCCTTTTATCTTCCATTATCCCAAATCCTTCGGGAGCTCGCTCATTAACGTTTATTTAAATAAAAAAGGGGAAGAAGTCGGAGTTTACAAGATTCCGTGCAGCAATTGTAATGAGGTTTACATGGGAGAGACGGGCAGGCCCCTCTCGCAAAGATTAACAGAGCACAAAAGATCAGTACGCTATGCTTTGGACACTTCAGGGATTTTTTTACACATCAGGGATAGAGGCCATTCTATAAATTGGAGCGGGGCGGAGCTGGTTTTCAAAAGTAGCTCTCCGTACAAAAGAAAGATGCTGGAATCTGCTATCATCAATCAAACCAACAATATGAACTTCTCAGAACATTGGAAAGCGGATGAAATCGACAGTTTAATCCTTAAACCTCTTCTCAAACAGGTGCTCCAGGAAACACGACCACCAGACGAATCGCAAAACAGGAGTTAACGAGGCCAAAAACCACCAGAGAATTGTTTATTTTCCCTCCTTCTTGGGAAACGGTCACCTGCATACCATCGGAGACTTAATGCCACACCTACATATGCCTTGTATATATACTCCTGTAACATTTCATCTGTCCATATTTTACCAATGAACAGGGGCACAGAAGGAAGTACTCGAAATATATGGTTGCAACATTCAAACGGTGTATGCATATATATGTATGTATATATATGGTACATACATATATATATATATATATATATATATATATATATATATATATATATATATATATATATATATATATATATATATATATATATATATATATATATATAATAGCTGACCAACACAGCACTGCCCAGGAAAACTGAGTAACAGCCGATAAACTGTCTCTCTTTCTCCCTCTCTCTATCCCACTTTCTTTTCCTTAACATCCCCTCTCCCTTCTCTCTCATTTCCTCTCTGTCTGTCTGTCTCCCAGGCTCTCATTCAAACTCATTCATTAATATTGTATGAGAATATAAGTCTTTTTTTTAATCAGAAATATTTAGAATCTACTCTGCTAAGCCTTTTTGCTTCTTTCTCATTATTAAGTGAATTGGTGCAGCAGCAGCCGCCGCCAGCCTTCCACCTCCTCGTCATTCAGCTGAATTTACTGCGAACGAAAAGTATTGAATTTTCTCTTTTTGGTGATTTTTTGTAAAATAGTAGCCAACAGGCATCACTTACCGATAACCTACAACCCGTCCGTACATTTTGCCTTTGTTTCACTGCCCTTTGTTATATCATACCTAACACAAATAATAATGAATTATATATAAAGAGGTAATTCTTTTTACTTTTGTGCTGAGCAGAAAAATTCCAGTTATCTCTATTTAGCGAGTTTTGGTGAATTGATAAAAAAAAGTTGCAAACGTTTTCCAATAGGGCTAATTCATCTTGTGATTGGTATGCTTTATTTTTGTTTTAGGGACTTTTTAACATATCATAATAAATGATACCTCATTAACTTTACAATAACATCAAATTTATGAGCGTAGCATTTAGTATAAGGTCACACGGAACAATAGCAAAAAGTTACCGCAATGCACGTTCATATGGCACTTATATCAGCCCGTACCAAGCAAAGTTTGGTGAGCACCTAATGTTCAGTTCGTACCTATGGTAATGACTTAAGGTATCATGAACCAAAACATTCCCTTCGCGGAGGAATGTAAGTCAAACGGTTATTTATTGTTTTGAATAAATACACGTTGATAAAAGATAGAAATGAATATATATCATTCTAAAAAAATAGCCACAAACAAACATTTTATTTTCCTAAAAAAGGGTATGTGGCAATAGGTGCGATGGGTTGATGGAGTTGCCAGGTGTCCATTTCAAATAGAAGTGTGAGAATCACCGGATTGAAGTTGATGCTTCGTTTGTTCAGGCATTTTCTATGTTCGTGACTGTATGAAAAACGTTACTTAGTTCTTCAATCAAATTTATAATGTGGTGAGATAGACTTGGGAAGGCCTGTCTATATGGTTAACTGTCTTCACCACTCTGTTGCCTATAATTAATTCCAAACCTCATTTAAACAAATACAAGATTTCACTGTTGATTTTATTGAGGTAATAAACAATTATATTATTAATTGTCATAAACTGAGTTGGGTCAAATGATGGCCACGAGCATTTTAAATTACATTGCTTTATGACTAAAAGAAAGTCATTCTAATACAAACACATCTGTTTGATTTCTTTGGATATACTCAACTGATTATAGGGTTTGCACTGGGAGGAGTTTAACTTTGTCGTGTTCCTTTACTTTTATGCCTCGTAGGTTTTCAATGTTGATTTGATCGAGGTAATAAATAATCATATTAATAATTCTCATAAAATGTGATCAGAATTCACGTAAAATTCTGATAAAAAAACTGATGTTCTAGGTTTGGATTTATTGTTGTAGGTTAATCATACATCTGACAGCGCCTGGACGAAAAGGTGGAGAGTCAGGTGAAAAATGAGAATTAACACGTAAAGCACTGAAGGAAAAGGTGACGTGAAAACGAAAATTTAATGTTTTGTCTGTTTGTATGTCTGTCTCACGGGGTAGGGGTTTGATTTTGAGTTATAAACCTTTCTGGGATGATATAGTGGCCGTGTGCAAATTTTTTTCTGGGTCTGTCAAGTGGTTCGGATTGCTATAGTATCCAAGCAAATAAACTAACATTCACTTTTTATATTATATATATATATATATATTGTAAATATATGTATATATATTATATATATATATATTATATATATATATATATATATATATATATATATATATATATATATATATATATATACATACATACATATATATATATATATATATATATATATATATATATATATATATATATATATATATATATATATATATATATATATATATATATCAGTACACACACACACGCACACACACACACACACACACATATATATATATATATATATATATATATATATACATAGAGAGAGAGAGAGAGAGAGAGAGAGAGAGAGAGAGAGAGAGAGAGAGAGAGAGAGAGAGAGCTACATAAAACGGTAGGATGAATATTGCATGAAAGTAACTACCTGTGTACGTTGTCTAATGAGACCCCGTTCTACGAGCAAATGTTGTCTACAAATTAGTATGAAGTCATACTACACAGACAGTTACTTTCTTGCCCTTGTGCATAAACGGGATATGAGTCCTTTTTTATAGTTTGTGCGATTACTGATATTTGTATTAAACGTCTGACCGCTCTTGTCCCTCTGTTGATTTTGCGCCTGTTACACCACAGATTCTGGGATATACGAGTAGCTAGCAGCTGATACTGACGTATTATTCGACTTGAGAAGTAACATACACTAGATTGAATGTCAGACTGAAGGATATAATAAAATTAATCATAATAAAAACCGCACTTAGCATCCACACAATCTGTCTGTGGACGGCGAGTCATTTTGAGTAATATCAAAACTGTTGTTCTTAAATGGAAGAATTAAATTGTGTTTCTAATGTGATAATTCAGAAAACAAATCCTCTCTTTTACTGGTATTCAGGCGCTCTTACATGTGCCACTGAGGCCGCAAATCTTTCAGTTTCTATCTACGACAGGCTGAATTTTAATATATATGATAAAAAATAAATCTTGAGATTTACTCACCTGAACATTTTTCATGCAAAAACAATAACATGAAGTTCAGCTCTAGGTTTTCATTCATTTATCCCTTAAATTATGGCCTACATAGAGCGCCATAAATTTTTATGAAAACACCAGAGAACGAACAAAAAACATCAACCTGAAACTTAAGACACTTCACAGAATCAAGGTAATTCACAAAATTACTGATGTGACAAAAGTAGAGGATAATCTCCTGGAAAATGACCGGGTAAATGAGACGAGAAATGAGTCATCCAAGGGACCGATGTCTGGAAACTCAATCAGAAATGGATTCCAGAGGGAATGGCGACGAGGAACTTCGTTCCCGGGTCCTTATTCAAATGCCTCAGGAAGGATTCCGAAAAGACGGTTCGTTCCTTCCAGATATTCACTGAATTTTTCTCATTCCTGGAGAACCGTCGATTATATCAAGCGATATTTTATTATGCAGTGCTTATGCCTTAAAGTAAACTTGGCGGTTAACACTTACAATTGCAAATTGCCTGGTGAAACCAGTAAATGAAGACACGGTTTTAAACTTAACATCGCCGTTTATAAGTTCCCACACCATACTTTGGGAGTTATACAGTTCTGTCAGTAAGGTCCTTCACCTAAAATCCTTTTAGCTGTGAGGACAATATCCTTTGTTATACACGTCAATATAATTCCTTAATGCTATAAAAAACGAAAGAGGACCAAGCAACAGATATCCAGGAAACATGCAGATGAGAATACCATGACTGATTTCGCAGGGAGATAAACGAATAATAAAATTATATATATATATATATATATATATATATATATATATATATATATATATATATATATATATATATATATATATATTCAAACGGGATGGTATCTAATGGAGTATTTATTCAGAAAAAGTTACAAGCTTTCTTGGACAAACAGTCCACATTATCAAGTGTCCGTACCAAGTATCCGGATACTTGATAATGTGGAATGTTTGTCCAAGAAAGCTTGTAACTTTTTCTGAATAAATACTTCACTAGATACCATCCAGTTTGAATGAGGTCCTTTTACTAACTCTACTAATGCACAGAACAATTGTGTATGTGATAAAGTTAATATATGTATGTATATATATATATATATATATATATATATATATATATATATATATATATATATAAGAATAGAATTCATATTTTTTCTCATCTTACGTTTCCTGCAAGGGCCTCTGGTTAGGAAAGAGAGTATCAACTGGAATGGGTCAATGATTCGGTTCAAGAAGATTTACTGTGTACCCCAGTGTCTTTCCTCACAACGGATTTCTCCAGCATCCCTTAGCTTCACCACAACAAAATATATTTTTTCTATTTATTCATTCATTTATGCTACTTGTATTTCGTGGTGCGTGCGCTAAATCTTTTTGATAAATTACGGAATTTCTGCTCTTAACTTTCTGTTAGAACAGGACAGGTATCTAGATGATCAGAGGGATCGTCATCATCTTCAAGGTGGTCTCTCCCTTCATTCACTTCCGATTTCTGCTCTTAACTTTCTGTTAGAACAGGACAGGTATCTAGATGATCAGAGGGATCGTCATCATCTTCAAGGTGGTCTCTCCCTTCATTCACTTCCGATTTCTGCTCTTAACTTTCTGTTAGAACAGGACAGGTATCTAGATGATCAGAGGGATCGTCATCATCTTCAAGGTGGTCTCTCCCTTCATTCACTTCCGATTTCTGCTCTTAACTTTCTGTTAGAACAGGACAGGTATCTAGATGATCAGAGGGATCGTCATCATCTTCAAGGTGGTCTCTCCTTTCATTCACTTCCGATTTCTGCTCTTAACTTTCTGTTAGAACAGAACAGGTATCTAGATGATGCAACACCCATCAGAGGGATCGTCATCATCTTCAAGGTGGTCTCTCCCTTCATTCACTTCCGATTTCTGCTCTTAACTTTCTGTTAGAACAGGACAGGTATCTAGATGATCAGAGGGATCCTCATCATCTTCAAGGTGGTCTCTCCCTTCATTCACTTCCGATTTCTGCTCTTAACTTTCTGTTAGAACAGGACAGGTATCTAGATGATCAGAGGGATCGTCATCATCTTCAAGGTGGTCTCTCCCTTCATTCACTTCCGATTTCTGCTCTTAACTTTCTGTTAGAACAGGACAGGTATCTAGATGATCAGAGGGATCGTCATCATCTTCAAGGTGGTCTCTCCCTTCATTCACTTCCGATTTCTGCTCTTAACTTTCTGTTAGAACAGGACAGGTATCTAGATGATCAGAGGGATCGTCATCATCTTCAAGGTGGTCTCTCCCTTCATTCACTTCCGATTTCTGCTCTTAACTTTCTGTTAGAACAGGACAGGTATCTAGATGATCAGAGGGATCGTCATCATCTTCAAGGTGGTCTCTCCCTTCATTCACTTCCGATTTCTGCTCTTAACTTTCTGTTAGAACAGGACAGGTATCTAGATGATCAGAGGGATCGTCATCATCTTCAAGGTCGTCTCTCCCTTCATTCACTTCCGATTTCTGCTCTTAACTTTCTGTTAGAACAGGACAGGTATCTAGATGATCAGAGGGATCGTCATCATCTTCAAGGTGGTCTCTCCCTTCATTCACTTCCGATTTCTGCTCTTAACTTTCTGTTAGAACAGGACAGGTATCTAGATGATCAGAGGGATTGTCATCATCTTCAAGGTCGTCTCTCCCTTCATTCACTCCCGATTTCTGCTCTTAACTTTCTGTTAGAACAGGACAGGTATCTAGATGATCAGAGGGATCGTCATCATCTTCAAGGTGGTCTCTCCCTTCATTCACTTCCGATTTCTGCTCTTAACTTTCTGTTAGAACAGGACAGGTATCTAGATGATCAGAGGGATCGTCATCATCTTCAAGGTGGTCTCTCCCTTCATTCACTTCCGATTTCTGCTCTTAACTTTCTTTTAGAACAGGACAGGTATCTAGATGATCAGAGGGATCGTAATCATCTTCAAGGTGGTCTCTCCCTTCATTCACTTCCGATTTCTGCTCTTAACTTTCTGTTAGAACAGGACAGGTATCTAGATGATCAGAGGGATCGTCATCATCTTCAAGGTGGTCTCTCCCTTCATTCACTTCCGATTTCTGCTCTTAACTTTCTGTTAGAACAGGACAGGTATCTAGATGATCAGAGGGATCGTCATCATCTTCAAGGTGGTCTCTCCCTTCATTCACTTCCGATTTCTGCTCTTAACTTTCTGTTAGAACAGGACAGGTATCTAGATGATCAGAGGGATTGTCATCATCTTCAAGGTGGTCTCTCCCTTCATTCACTCCCGATTTCTGCTCTTAACTTTCTGTTAGAACAGGACAGGTATCTAGATGATCAGAGGGATCGTCATCATCTTCAAGGTGGTCTCTCCCTTCATTCACTTCCGATTTCTGCTCTTAACTTTCTGTTAGAACAGGACAGGTATCTAGATGATCAGAGGGATCGTCATCATCTTCAAGGTCGTCTCTCCCTTCATTCACTTCCGATTTCTGCTCTTAACTTTCTGTTAGAACAGGACAGGTATCTAGATGATCAGAGGGATCGTCATCATCTTCAAGGTGGTCTCTCCCTTCATTCACTTCCGATTTCTGCTCTTAACTTTCTGTTAGAACAGGACAGGTATCTAGATGATCAGAGGGATCGTCATCATCTTCAAGGTGGTCTCTCCCTTCATTCACTTCCGATTTCTGCTCTTAACTTTCTGTTAGAACAGGACAGGTATCTAGATGATCAGAGGGATCGTCATCATCTTCAAGGTGGTCTCTCCCTTCATTCACTTCCGATTTCTGCTCTTAACTTTCTGTTAGAACAGGACAGGTATCTAGATGATCAGAGGGATCGTCATCATCTTCAAGGTCGTCTCTCCCTTCATTCACTTCCGATTTCTGCTCTTAACTTTCTGTTAGAACAGGACAGGTATCTAGATGATCAGAGGGATCGTCATCATCTTCAAGGTGGTCTCTCCTTTCATTCACTTCCGATTTCTGCTCTTAACTTTCTGTTAGAACAGAACAGGTATCTAGATGATGCAACACCCATCAGAGGGATCGTCATCATCTTCAAGGTGGTCTCTCCCTTCATTCACTTCCGATTTCTGCTCTTAACTTTCTGTTAGAACAGGACAGGTATCTAGGTGATCAGAGGGATCATCATCTTCAAGGTGGTCTCTCCCTTCATTCACATCCGCCTTCAGTAGTTCTGGAATATTCGGGCAGCCCTTTCATCAAGGGGCAGGAGACTACAAGACGGGAATTTTGAATAGTCTCTCATTTATCTGATTACTTTCAATCCACAGACTGTCACAGACTTATTTAGAGGGATCGCTATGATGGCTGCCTAAAACCTGACCTAAAAAAATATTGAGGAGATATTAACGAGATTTGGAAGGCCCTTATGTATGCAGCAAAACCATAATAAAAGAATTACAAAAGACCAATTTACCCTTCGTAAGTTCGTCTGTCCTTGAATTCAAATACGTTTATAAACAGGAAAAAATGGTTTTCCCGAGTAGCCAACAACAATGCGAGTACTTACTGTAGGTTTTCCCGTGATTTTAAAAATGAAATCAGATTCCATGAACAATGGTGAAACATTATCACACGTTTCTGGTCTCTTTTTTTCCCCAGCCATTCCGTCAAGAATGACCACTGATTATATCATGTCAGATAATCTGAGGCACAATAAATAAACTAAATCGGTTAAAAGTTGAGCCTCATTCTTATGCCTCCCTCGCACACACATACAAACACACACACACTTATACACACACATATATATATATATATATATATATATATATATATATATATATATATATATATATATATATATATATATACAAAAACAAAATCCTCGAAGGAAAGAAAACATTGTTTCTCTTTCCTTCGTGGATTTTGTCTTTATTTATATATTCATCACGTGCCATATTTTCATGATTCAGTTATATATATATATATATATATATATATATATATATATATATATATATATATATATATATATATATATATATATATATTATATATATATATATATATATATATATATATAACTGAATCACGAACGTATGGAACGTGATGAATATATAAATAAAGACATATATATATATATATATATATATATATATATATATATATATATATATATATATATATATATATATATATAGTGTGTGTGTGTGTGTTTATGTGTATGTGTAAAGCGCTTTCCAGATACAAAAAAGCAACGCGCTGAAAAAAGAAACTGGGGTTACATTATTTCTCTTCTTACTTGAACTATGAATGATCAGAAAGGGAGTCATAAGAGTTAACTTCAGTAGGAAACCTTTTTTGAAATTTCGTTCCTTCAGAGATACGTTTTTCTCTCCTAGACGTGAGTTGGGGAGATTGGGTTTCAGATCATCCAAGGTACAATCGATACCAAGATTTTCTTTTGGGCGAAATTTCTGATGAACTGTTAAACTGACTCGTTCTTTCTTCAGGAACTATTTCGCACACAGTTTGTTTCACTACTGAGGGACACAGTAACTTGGTATTTTAAACAAATGTTTTGTAACTAGGCTAGAAATATACTCTGATTTATACTTAGTGCTACCAGAACATACTATCTATTTAGGCCAGGCCTGATGTTATGCCTAAATCTTTCTTAAAGCTCTAGGCCCACAGACAAGGAAAAATTTCAGAACCAAAAAATTGTCAGCTTGCTAAAAGTGGTTTTCTTACTACTATTTTTCTACTGGAGCTACGAGAAGCTTTGATTTTTGTTGTTATATCATGCTGGTCTTGTACCACCACAGGCTTCTTTTGTCTCCTTGCCCTTACATTCCTTCACTCTTGCGTAGGGCGTGAATCCTTGATGCCAGCTAGAATGAGTAATCTTTAATGCCTTAGTCTCTCAGCATTAGATAATCGTCCAGCTACATCCTGGTATGTTTCTTACATGCACAGTCATCTGAGGTGAGGATGTGGCTACCCAGGTTGGAAAGAGCAAGCTGGGTGCCTCCACACAAACAGGTATCCCAGTATATGACCTGCCAGAATAATTCTATTTCATCTTCTGTACCAACACCAAAATCCCATTGTTAATTACAAGCATAACCCAGTTATTACTTTCCTATATCATTCTGACATATGTTGCATTAACTGTTTCATATTTTGCAGACATACAGAAAGATAAAAAATGTTTGTAAATGAAGTATTTTCTTAATTCAGTAAAGACCTATTAAGGAGATGCCTAGCTGCTCAGTATCTTACAAAATAAAATTTGTCATTACTACTTTTAATTTATTGGATTTAACATGCTGATCACACTGAAGAAACGAACGTTACTAGAGAAGCTCTTAAAAAGAAAGGGAGAGCTTAGAAAGAAGTTGGTAAAGCAGGCGCTTCTTAAGTAGAGATTGGGGAAACAATCACATCTTCAGGATTAATGGAGAGGTGGACGACTAAGTGTATTTTGAAGATCTGTGTATAACACACATCAATATTGTGAGCAAAAAACATAGATTATTATAAAGATTGAAGCTTAATCACTGTACTTAGGTTTAGGCATCAGGCTCAGCAATTGATGCAAAAGTGCTCATGTCACTCATGTTACCTGACAGTATACTGTAAGTGTTCAGTTACCTGCCACCACATTTCAGTCTGAAAGCCAAATAAAAAAGGGTCATATCCCGGGAATAAAGTTAGTTATCTCCAGAATCCTAGGCACCTTTAACCAGTAACCTCACAGAGAGGCCAGGTAGACCAACATGGCTTTTGCATCAAGCCGTAATGATTAACAGCCTCATTATGGCTATGCCTACTACTACAAAAAACCACTAATGGACTGAAAATGGTACTTAAAATCTAGGTTGCTTTCCCTTGAGAACTCATGGTCCTCCTTAGTAGACCATGCATGGTTTTTTGCATCAAACTCGGATGATTAAAGCACTCAATATAGACCCATGTTTACCGATACAAAAGGCCACTAACTCACTAAATACACTACTAAAGTTCTTGCTTAGAGTTCTCCCGAGATTGTTCCCACTAGTACATTAGATCCAGCAGATTTCTTGTGACTAACAGACTTAATACAGCAATGCCTACCACTATAAAGATAACCTCACAAGGAAAAAGTCTACAGGAACTTTACAGGTGAATTACCAAACACATATGCTATCAACCTCCGTCTGCCTCCTTGCTTGACAACTGAACTATCTGTAAGAACTTGTAAAGCAAATATACAGTTCCACCTCGCCACTTCACAAGTTCAACAAAGAAGGCAATGTCCTCAGGTCAATTTCAGGTGCCATCCTCCCCCAGATCACACGTGTTCTTGGTGCTCAGGGGAAGAGGGGTCTCTATAAAGACTGTACCAGGAACTAGCACAGGTCCTTGTATGAGATGAGGGAACTGTACTCATTCTGTAGAACAAAGTTATACCTACCTCCACTAGATCAGGCCATGCCTGACAGGCTCTCAACCTGTTAAACGCAAGAGAAAAGAGATTCTGAGATGAACTTGAGTCTCTGTTAATACACCTGTACTTTGACACTGATAGAGAACACAAGAAGGCAATCTGGCAAAGGGGAAATGGGTCCACAACCTTCTAACCGATTTCTGTGCTGCCCCCCATAATGCAGAGAGCATAGAGATGGCAGAACTCCTGAAAAAGGGATATGAGTTTCTAGAGGCCTCCAAGGCCATGAAAATACCAGCATCTCCATCCTCAAACCCGTGGTTGACTGGACTAAAACAACGAGACCCAAGCCAATGCTGAGCAGAAGCTGCAATAAAAGGAGGTCCCTTCCCACCTGTCATCTGTGTATACCACTACAAATACAGGAAAGTGGCCAAGACCTGCAACCACAGAAACAACCAGGCATTTTAGCTAGCTGGTGAGCATCGGTCATTACCACCTTCATGATATGGCCTTCTTCCAGACAGCACCACTCATCACTGGCCTCGTGCAGCCATCCGTCTCTTTAGTAGGTCCCATGGAATCCCATTCCCTCGCGTAGGTGTTCAGGGACAAATTAAAACAAACACCTTGGATCCGAGCAGAGCATGGCATATACCATCAAGACAACAGGCACATCAGTCTATGCAAAATCGTGCCAAGAGCCCCAGAAAAACCACTCGCAATGGAAAGGAATTTCAAAGAAATGGAACATATGGGCCATTTCCAGAAGGCCTCCAGCCCTTAGGCAGCCTTATTTCATATGATAAAAAAAAATATTCCTTGGCACCCTTACTCTCCAGAATATTTAGATCAAGAATTTGAGCTGATTTGTAAACAACGTTCACGTGACTGGGAAAGCGTCCTACAAAAAGAACCAAATCCACAAGTCCAGCCTAAAGAGACAGTTAGCCATAAAACGAAATTACCCTCTCGGACAGAAACATTACCCTAGTACGTGTGCCGAACCTTTTATGTTCTTCCATCCCAGTACTATTGATAAAACTAGAGTTAATGCTCAACAAAAACCCAGAGAGAGACATCAAAGTACATAGAATCCCCTGCCTTATATACGGTTTACAGGATGATTCACAGAGAATCCTGCAGCAAAAATGTTCAGTCAGACACTGATACCAAAATTCTCGTATCTCCAGTCACACAAATGACTGGAATAATTGTAGCAACTAGAATCTGTCAAGTACTGCCCTCAAGAGTAGCTGTCAGTTCAAAAGTCAAATGGTTGAAGTCCCTAATTGGATGATAAAAAAAAAAACTTACAAGGAATATTCCCAAGGATCTTAGAATTCTGATGAATTGACAACATATTCCCACAAAAAGAATTATGAGAGAGTGAAGGAGAAAATACTGGGTCAGTCATTACTTATTCTCACCCTAGCCTTCTCGAAGAATTATAAATTTTATATTGACCCTTACATATAATATACATACACACATGTATGTATATATACATACATATATATATATATATATATATATATATATATATATATATATATATATATATATGTGTGTGTGTGTGTGTGTGTGTGTGTGTGTGTGTGTGTGTGGCAAAGAGGTAATTAAATAGATAGATGAATCTGATACCCAAAACTATTCTCCACGTGGAGCAAGACCCTCATTGAAATGCCTTCCTGAGACGATCAAACGCAACAGTGGAACGTCATCAAACTCATCACGGAAGAATTCGAAATTTCTCTTAACGTTGAATGTCCCCAATCATGAGGTCCTCTTGCAAACAGTTTCGTCAGTCTTCAGATACACGGAGTTCTGATTTTTACTGGTCTGTTAAATTTTGTTATATTTATTTTTTTTTTATCTAGAAACACAGCAGTGTCACATTTGGAGTAAGGAAACATGAACTGTCTTTCGTTACCCTTTGTAGCGTCAATATCGCAAGTGTAATATTTGTCTCTTTTTCATGACAACATTCTTCAGTTGCTAAGGATGGGACTTCTACACCTAGGTAGCATTTGAGTGCATTAACCTCTCCTTGTTTCATCTCCAGATTCTGTACAGAAATATTTTTGAGAAATAATGTGCTTTGAATAATAAGATAATATAATTACCTACATCTTCTGGCTGTTAAAAATACTTTCCTAAATCTTATCAGACCTAAAGTAACAGTATTATGAGAACCACGTCGATCCCCTTCATATGTATTGCACCATTCTCCTTTCTATTGGGCTTCGTCCCATAACATCTCTCCATCACAAGCAGCCTTACGCTTCTTAGGTCTTCTTTACCTCTGCCCTTTGGGCCTTGCTTTCACTAGACTTCAGAATGATGCACCAAATTTAGCTAACCATCTCCTCCCATTCTCCTCATACAGTCAAACCATATCATAGCTACCCCTACGAGAAAAATACCCCTTTCAAATTTCATTCTCCCAAACGTATTACGCAGACGGATTTTGGTCATTTTTTAAAATAATCCTATGATCTGTGCATCATTCGTAGTCATATCCATTGCATTTCCATAGAGAAACACCATTTGAAGCTCATTTCAATCAAACCGTCTTGTATTGCTGTCAACTTTCAGGTTTCATTCCATCATACTTTCTTGATGGTCCTGTTCTTCTTCTTCTTCTTCTTCTTCTTCTTCTTCTTCTTCTTCTTCTTCTTCTTCTTGTAGAGGATTTTTGTTACTATTATCATTATTATTCATATATTTTTTTAGGGTTTCTTTGTTGGATAATTCCTGAGGGTGCCACCTTTTCTAACCTTAGTTCCTGAGTTGACTGTAAATAATGGATGAAGACGCCAAACCCGAGGATCATCCCCCCCCAAACCCCGCCCCCCTGCCCATCACCTTCCTCCTCCTTACACTCACACCACTCCACATGAGACCATGATATTTGAATGCTGATGGTGTCTACACTATTTTTTCCTAGCCATAACTTCATGACAGAACAATAACTCCTCGTAAAACAGATTTTGAATAAGATTGCAATATAAAGAAATTGATAACTCACGCTCTTAGTTTTATGTGTAGTTGGATTATACAATATTCAAATTAAAATAATTTTCAGTCTTTCCACAGTCTACATCAAGGTTTCTAAGGACCAAACGTAATGTAGGCAATGAATGATTAGACACTTGCGCTCATAAAGTAACTACCGCTGTTACTGAATGCTGAATCAGTTTCAACAGAAGGACATTTATTATACACATGAACACGTGACCCGGTATAATCTAGTAAAAAAACATTTATTTATCTAGTTTTTGCTGAGTAAAAAAATATTTATTTATCCAGTTTTTGCTGATTAACAAAAATTTAATGACACTCCCTCCCAAACAAAGTATTCGCTCTATTTCCCGCTGCCGTATATATCGGCTACGTATTGACATGACCGAATCCAATTTTGCAATATCGAGCACATTTGCCCATTCACTGTGAATGATAGAAATTAGGTTCTTCTTTACGAGGGCATTTCGTTATCCGTTGTGGACTGCGCTCGTTCCGAAGCCGCACATTTCTGGGTCGACAAATGACAATGCTTCTCAAAATATGATCAGTTTTTCCGTCGGAAATCTGTAGAAAGTTTGTTGTTTCGTGAAGTGTTGTCTTGTTATTGTGTCAGCAGGTGTCTTCCGTTTATCTTAGGTAATAGGAGGGAGTGAAGATTGGATTAACTAGAAAAAGGTCTATATCAAGTGTCTGTTGACTGGTTTAGAGCTATTCACGCACCCACACACACAAAGGTTAGGCCATTGTGACTTCCAAGTGAACAAACAATCCATTTTTGAAATAAGGAAGTAAACTTCTTCCCTTAGTACTGTCTTTGCAAGACTGTCAAGAACTGTGATATCTCGAATGCATTGTAAAGGTGATTAGGTGATGTATATGAAACAGGCCTTACGCCAGAATGTTAAATTACACGATACCGGTCCCTGAGGGACATCGAGGCGTTCAGTGAATTAGAGGTCTATTGTGGGCCTTTAGAATCGGACCAACAGCCGAAACCATATAGCCTAGTAGAATAAGAAATAAAAGTCAAATATAGAAAAAAAATGCTTTTGATCAAAATAGAAATGAAAGAACATAATACCGAACAACCGATGATGGGGAAGTGAAATATGAAAAAGATTCCTATGGAAAGCTCTGAAATTGCTATTAGTTTATTTTTGAACTAAAGAAGATCATGTTGAATGAAACAGTGAGCATTCATTTAAAGGCGCTGTGTTCATGTGGGCTTCCATTCAGTATTTTAGACACTGACTTAGCCTCTGCCTTGAATATTTATTGGTATGGCATTTTTCAGTGGCGCTTTGTTATTTTATGTGTGTCGTTTTTTATTAATGTTCCCTCACGTGGGTATTTTCCTTCTTACTTATGCTCTTTTTAGATATATGTTTACATACATAAAAACGCACACAAACCAAAGACAAACGTACACACACTAATATATATATTATGTACGTATATACATACATATATATATATATATATATATATATATATATATATATATATATATATATATATATATACTCGTATATATATATAGATATATATTGTCACGTTTTCTGATGATTTGTTTTGTTTTTAAAGTACCTTGTTTTAATTGTTTACCTGCTCCTGGGTATTTTGCGTAGGGAGGCGAGGTGTCGTTCTTCTCTCCGTTTTTTTCAGAAGGGGTCAGATTTCAGGCAGCGCACCGTCTAGTTCTCAGAGGGGAACACAACAGCGGTGGATTTCAAGTATCACCTTGTGGTTGGTGACGGCAGCAGTAGCGGAGGTTGTCCGCCAATGATGGTTCTGGAAGCAGCTGGCGATGGTTTTCTGTGGACAGCAGGAGGAGGACCTTGACCTAGTTCCCAAGGAGATGGTATCAGCATGGAAGTGTGCAATGGTGGCTCCTGAGGATTTTGTTCCCGAAGATGAGTGGGAAACTCGTGTGTAGTCCCCGGTTTTTCCAGAAGAGGGTGTTCTTCTGTGGCAGCTGAGAAACTGTGGTCAGCATGGAAATGTTCGATAGTTGTCCTCGTGGTTCTTAAAGTGTCTCTCTCTCTCCGTGCGTCTCAAGAGTGGATCTTTTGCAATTCTTATGGTTGTCATTAATACATGACAAGGTTATTATTATGGTCATTAATGTATGATTGTTATGGTTGTCATTAATATACGACAAGATTATTGTTGCGTTGGAGTGAGTATGACTCCTGATTGTTTATGACTGTTATTTTTGATGAAGCAAGTGTGGCTCATGTTGTTATTGTGTAATGTTGTGTATGTCTATTATTATTGATTGTTTTACTGCTGCTTTGAATTTTTTTTATTTATGGCTTATTATTATTGTGCAATGTTATGTTTGTCTATTATTATTGACTGTTTTACTGCTGCTTTGATTTTTTTTTTATTTAAGGGTTATCGAGCCATTATTGTGCTGTTTAAAGTTATTGTTGATTATTTTTGTTTTGCTGTGCTATCTGAAATCTGGGCTCGTGTGTACATATCTGTAATGTTGTAATC
>JANJGK010000785.1:32500-70000 GCA_039081455.1 Macrobrachium rosenbergii
CACTGCTATTACTGCACTTCTGCTATTCTCTCGTTTATTTAGAAGCAGTTTTATTTTGAGAGAATTGTCTTTTTTCATCATTGTGCGAAGTAACAGAGACGGCGGTACTCATTTCTTCTACCTGGTATTATTACCATTAATCTCGATTTTCATCAAATTTTCTTGAAGTCTGAAAGGAAAGTGCTCCGTGGTCACCTGATTATTTGGTCTAGAGGGTTATGACAGGGACCTGTTTTCAAAGTCATGATGTAACAAACTCTGATATATATATATATATATATATATATATATATATATATATATATATATATATATATATATATATATATATATATATATATATATATTATATATATATATATATATATATATATATATATAATATATATATATATATATATATATATATATATATATATATATATATATATATATATATATATACAGTATATATATATATATATATATATATATATATATATATATATATATATATATATATATATATATATATATATATATATATATATATATATATATATATATATATAAAGAAATAATCAACACAATCACGTGTGGAAAAGAAATAAATTTCTGACTCACATCAGGATTGAACCCAGGTTTTTCAATTGAAAGGCAAGGGCGCTGATTATTTCTATCTTATTCACTCAGAAGGGATAATTCGAATGAAATGCGGTCAATTGGGTCATTGCTGAGTCGGGAAGTTGGGGAAAACACGCTGGTATGCAAGCAGTTAGCTTGCCTTTCAACTGAAAGACTTGGGTTCGCTCCTGACGTGAGTCAGGAATTTATATATATATATATATATATATATATATATATATATATATATATATATATATATATATATATATATATATATATATATATATGAAAATAAGAAGGCCCATAAAACACTATTTGAACGTTGAAACCATATATTTCGGGCACTTGTTTCTGTGCCCCTGTTCACTGGTAGAATATGGACAGGTGGAAAGTTACAATGGTATATATACAAAAACATGAAGGTGTGGCCTTAGGCCTCCGATGTTAAGGAGGTGGCGTTTCTTAAGAAGGAGGAGATTGACCAAATTCCCTAGTGGTTTTTGGCCTCATTAGCTCCCGTTTGGCGATGGATCTGGCGGTCGCGTTTCTTGGGTCATCTTCTTCAAAAAGGGTGCGAGGATTAAGGTGTCAATGGCGTCCGATTTCCAATGTCCTCCTGACAGGTTCATATTGTTGGTTTGATTGATGATAGCAGATTCCAGCAACTTTCTTTTGTACGGACAGCTACTCTTGAAAACCAACTCCGCCCCACTCCAGTTAATGACATGCCCTGTATTTCTAATATGTAGGAAAATTCCCGAACTCTCCGAAGCGTAACGTACTGATCTTTTGTGCTCTGTTATTCTTTGCGAGAGCGATCTACCTGTCTCGCCTACATAAATGTCATGACAATTACTACACGGAACCTTCTCATCCTCCCACGTCAAACATGCAGAAGATTTCATACAAAAATTTAATAGTTTAAACATCCCCTCAAACAACATCAAACTGCTCAGTCTAGACGTCGATTCATTATTTACTAAAGTCCCGATTGCCGACGTGTTGTTTTTCTTAGAGAGGAAGTTACAACCATATGAAGACCATTTTCCTCTTGGCATAGATAAAACTTTAAAACTTATCAACCTCTGTGTAACTAACAACGTGTTTTCTTTCAATGGTAATTTTTACAAACAAAAATTTGGCTGTAGCATGGGAAGTCCCCTATCACCCCTTCTAGCAAACTTGTACATGGAATATTTCGAAACAGAACTTTTGTCGTCTATCAAACCCCATAACATGATCTGGCTTAGATATGTAGATGATATCTTTACTTTCTGGGACAATAGCTGGGGGGACTTTAAGGAATTTTTTAATAGGCTAAATTCGCTAGTTCCGACCATAAAATTTAAAACAGAATGGGAAAAGGACGGAAAACTGCCGTTCCTAGATGTACTGATCATAAGAAAACAGAACAGGTATGCATTTACAGTATATAGAAAACCCACCTTCGCTGTCTCCTACATTCATTTCTTAAGCTACCACGACGTCTCCGTAAAAATCATGGTAGGGTGCAACCTATTCCTCAGAGGACTTAGGATATGTTCAAATGAGTACCTGGATCAAGAATTTAACACGATCCGCCAACACCTAACGCAACTGCTCTATCCAACACACATTATCGAGAGGGCTATTAATAAAGCAAATAAAATATACTACAGAGGTCCCACTCACAACAGACAAATAGATTTCAACAACAAAATAAAGCTTCCATACGATGAAAACATCCAAAAGGCCACCGAGCAACTCAGTTCTGATAATCCTTTCATTTTCCATTATCCCAAATCCATCGGGAGTTCGCTCGTTAACGTATACTTAAATAACAAAAGGGAAGAAGCCGGAGTTTACAAGATACCGTGTAGTAATTGTCATGACATTTATGTAGGCGAGACAGGTAGATCGCTCTCGCAAAGAATAACAGAGCACAAAAGATCAGTACGTTACGCTTCGGAGAGTTCGGGAATTTTCCTACATATTAGAAATACAGGGCATGTCATTAACTGGAGTGGGGCGGAGTTGGTTTTCAAGAGTAGCTGTCCGTACAAAAGAAAGATGCTGGAATCTGCTATCATCAATCAAACCAACAATATGAACCTGTCAGGAGGACATTGGAAATCGGACGCCATTGACACCTTAATCCTCGCACCCTTTTTGAAGAAGATGACCCAAGAAACGCGACCGCCAGATCCATCGCCAAACGGGAGCTAATGAGGCCAAAAACCACTAGGGAATTTGGTCAATCTCCTCCTTCTTAAGAAACGCCACCTCCTTAACATCGGAGGCCTAAGGCCACACCTTCATGTTTTTGTATATATACCATTGTAACTTTCCACCTGTCCATATTCTACCAGTGAACAGGGGCACAGAAACAAGTGCCCGAAATATATGGTTTCAACGTTCAAATAGTGTTTTATGGGCCTTCTTATTTTCATATTACACTGTAGTATTACAGGAAAAGACATTCATATATATATATATATATATATATATATAAACCTCAAGCATCGTTCGTGTAGATGCCATTCTCTATATAAAGATTCTAAATGAAATTGAAAAATGATTCCACTCGTGTTACTGTATATCTAATCATGTTGTCTGAAGGCCTAAGAACATTTGATCCAAAATGCCCGGTGACATAAGAGGGTCAAGTAATGAGTTCCACCTTCTGGAGTCTTTTGGAGTAAGAGTAAAACCAGGAGAAGTAAGTTTGCTCCTTTCAACAACGTTTACCACTACACTGAGCTGATGGAATGCCACTGATTGAAAAGAAACAGCTAGACAAAATGTGAAATTGTAGCACATGCCAGAGAAGACTAAAGCCAATTGTCTATGGATTTTTCATTAGACATTGCCTATTGTTGTATTACCTTAAAAAAATTCTCAGGTTAACTGGTTTGTAAATTATGGATGAAATTTCAAAAGCGTGTGTGAAATCAAAGAGGAATTCCTAATATACGGAATATGCAGTCATTTAATTTTACTGGTAATGAAAAGTATTCACACCTTATCACAGAATGAACAATGAGGTAAATCCGAACATTTTCTGACACAGTGGCGTTTGAGTTTTTCATGAGAATTAGATAAATCTAAATAGCTAATAATAATGAAAATATAGATGGAGTTGTTTTATTTCGTAAATACATCTTTAACATTTTTATTGTAGGAAAGTAGAAATCTTCTAATGAATTCCCCGAAATATCTAAGCAAGCGTTGGAGAAACTCCTCAAGTCCCCACTTCCACCGGAAATGTTGGAATGAAACAGGTGTGAATTTTCACAGCGAGCATTATTACCCCCTCTCTCTAGAGAGAAAAAATTGAGTTTTTTGTTCCATGGGTTATTATTCATGTCGTTTTTCAACTTTCCTTTTCATAGACACCTTTTACATATTTTTCCAGTTATATATAAATTTGAACAGATAATTCACCTCTATATATTCACATATGTTCAACGAATATCCCAAGAGAACTGCCAGATACTGGAGGAATGAAGGAGTGATTTTCCTGGGAATATGACAAAATGTCAAACATGAAGTAAATTATCATATTCTTAAAAATTGTAGAAAATAAAATATGTTCAGACTTCAGTAAAGAATTATCCGCAAATATTCAACACATCATAAATAAGATTGCTAAAACCGTAGGTAAATCTTCTTTACCTGACATGGTAAGCCCTGTACTCCGTTACAGTGGTTTATTGGTTCTCTGCTACATCGTCAGCCTCCAGGGAAAGAGGAGCCATGGGTTCTCTTTCTCGAGGGGGTCGATCACTTTTTGAAATGAGCCAGAAATATCTCTCGTCAGCCTCCAGGGAAAGAGAAGGAGCCAAGGGTTCTCTTTCTCGAGGGGGTCGATCCCTTTTTGAAATGAGCCAGAAATATCTCTCGTCAGCCTCCAGGGAAAGAGAAGGAGCCAAGGGTTCTCTTTCTCGAGGGGGTCGATCCCTTTTTGAAATGAGCCAGAAATATCTCACGTCAGCCTCCAGGGAAAGAGAAGGAGCCAAGGGTTCTCTTTCTCGAGGGGGTCGATCCCTTTTTGAAATGAGCCAGAAATATCTCACGTCAGCCTCCAGGGAAAGAGAAGGAGCCAAGGGTTCTCTTTCTCGAGGGGGTCGATCCCTTTTTGAAATGAGCCAGAAATATCTCACGTCAGCCTCCAGGGAAAGAGAAGGAGCCAAGGGTTCTCTTTCTCGAGGGGTCGATCCCTTTTTGAAATGAGCCAGAAATATCTCACGTCAGCCTCCAGGGAAAGAGAAGGAGCCAAGGGTTCTCTTTCTCGAGGGGGTCGATCCCTTTTTGAAATGAGCCAGAAATATCTCTCGTCAGCCTCCAGGGAAAGAGAAGGAGCCAAGGGTTCTCTTTCTCGAGGGGGTCGATCCCTTTTTGAAATGAGCCAGAAATATCTCACGTCAGCCTCCAGGGAAAGAGAAGGAGCCAAGGGTTCTCTTTCTCGAGGGGGTCGATCCCTTTTTGAAATGAGCCAGAAATATCTCACGTCAGCCTCCAGGGAAAGAGGAGCCATGGGTTCTCTTTCTCGAGGGGGTCGATCCCTTTTTGAAATGAGCCAGAAATATCTCACGTCAGCCTCTAGGGAAAGAGAAGGAGCCAAGGGTTCTCTTTCTCGAGGGGGTCGATCCCTTTTTGAAATGAGCCAGAAATATCTCACGTCAGCCTCTAGGGAAAGAGAAGGAGCCAAGGGTTCTCTTTCTCGAGGGGGTCGATCCCTTTTTGAAATGAGCCAGAAATATCTCTCGTCAGCCTCCAGGGAACGAGAAGGAGCCAAGGGTTCTCTTTCTCGAGGGGGTCGATCCCGTTTTGAAATGAGCCAGAAATATCTCACGTCAGCCTCCAGGGAACGAGAAGGAGCCAAGGGTTCTCTTTCTCGAGGGGGTCGATCCCTTTTTGAAATGAGCCAGAAATATCTCTCGTCAGCCTCCAGGGAAAGAGAAGGAGCCAAGGGTTCTCTTTCTCGAGGGGGTCGATCCCTTTTTGAAATGAGCCAGAAATATCTCTCGTCAGCCTCCAGGGAAAGAGAAGGAGCCAAGGGTTCTCTTTCTCGAGGGGGTCGATCCCTTTTTGAAATGAGCCAGAAATATCTCTCGTCAGCCTCCAGGGAAAGAGAAGGAGCCAAGGGTTCTCTTTCTCGAGGGGGTCGATCCCTTTTTGAAATGAGCCAGAAATATCTCTCGTCAGCCTCCAGGGAAAGAGAAGGAGCCAAGGGTTCTCTTTCTCGAGGGGGTCGATCCCTTTTTGAAATGAGCCAGAAATATCTCTCGTCAGCCTCCAGGGAAAGAGAAGGAGCCAAGGGTTCTCTTTCTCGAGGGGGTCGATCCCTTTTTGAAATGAGCCAGAAATATCTCACGTCAGCCTCCAGGGAACGAGAAGGAGCCAAGGGTTCTCTTTCTCGAGGGGGTCGATCCCTTTTTGAAATGAGCCAGAAATATCTCTCGTCAGCCTCCAGGGAAAGAGAAGGAGCCAAGGGTTCTCTTTCTCGAGGGGGTCGATCCCTTTTTGAAATGAGCCAGAAATATCTCTCGTCAGCCTCCAGGGAAAGAGAAGGAGCCAAGGGTTCTCTTTCTCGAGGGGGTCGATCCCTTTTTGAAATGAGCCAGAAATATCTCTCGTCAGCCTCCAGGGAAAGAGAAGGAGCCAAGGGTTCTCTTTCTCGAGGGGGTCGATCCCTTTTTGAAATGAGCCAGAAATATCTCTCGTCAGCCTCCAGGGAAAGAGAAGGAGCCAAGGGTTCTCTTTCTCGAGAGGGTCGATCCCTTTTTGAAATGAGCCAGAAATATCTCTCGTCAGCCTCCAGGGAAAGAGAAGGAGCCAAGGGTTCTCTTTCTCGAGGGGGTCGATCCCTTTTTGAAATGAACCAGAAATATCTCTCGTCAGCCTCCAGGGAAAGAGAAGGAGCCAAGGGTTCTCTTTCTCGAGGGGGTCGGTCCCTTTTTGAAATGAACCAGAAATATCTCTCGTCAGCCTCCAGGGAAAGAGAAGGAGCCAAGGGTTCTCTTTCTCGAGGGGGTCGGTCCCTTTTTGAAATGAACCAGAAATATCTCTCGTCAGCCTCCAGGGAAAGAGAAGGAGCCAAGGGTTCTCTTTCTCGAGGGGGTCGATCCCTTTTTGAAATGAACCAGAAATATCTCTCGTCAGCCTCCAGGGAAAGAGAAGGAGCCAAGGGTTCTCTTTCTCGAGGGGGTCGATCCCTTTTTGAAATGAGCCAGAAATATCTCTCGTCAGCCTCCAGGGAAAGAGAAGGAGCCAAGGTTCTCTTTCTCGAGAGGGTCGATCCCTTTTTGAAATGAACCAGAAATATCTCTCGTCAGCCTCCAGGGAAAGAGAAGGAGCCAAGGGTTCTCTTTCTCGAGGGGGTCGATCCCTTTTTGAAATGAGCCAGAAATATCTCTCGTCAGCCTCCAGGGAAAGAGAAGGAGCCAAGGGTTCTCTTTCTCGAGAGGGTCGATCCCTTTTTGAAATGAGCCAGAAATATCTCTCGTCAGCCTCCAGGGAAAGAGAAGGAGCCAAGGGTTCTCTTTCTCGAGGGGGTCGATCCCTTTTTGAAATGAACCAGAAATATCTCTCGTCAGCCTCCAGGGAAAGAGAAGGAGCCAAGGGTTCTCTTTTTCGAGGGGGTCGATCCCTTTTTGAAATGAGCCAGAAATATCTCTCGTCAGCCTCCAGGGAAAGAGAAGGAGCCAAGGGTTCTCTTTCTCGAGAGGGTCGATCCCTTTTTGAAATGAGCCAGAAATATCTCTCGTCAGCCTCCAGGGAAAGAGAAGGAGCCAAGGGTTCTCTTTCTCGAGGGGGTCGATCCCTTTTTGAAATGAGCCAGAAATATCTCTCGTCAGCCTCCAGGGAAAGAGAAGGAGCCAAGGTTCTCTTTCTCGAGGGGGTCGGTCCCTTTTTGAAATGAGCCAGAAATATCTCTCGTCAGCCTCCAGGGAAAGAGAAGGAGCCAAGGTTCTCTTTCTCGAGAGGGTCGGTCCCTTTTTGAAATGAGCCAGAAATATCTCTCGTCAGCCTCCAGGGAAAGAGAAGGAGCCAAGGTTCTCTTTCTCGAGGGGGTCGGTCCCTTTTTGAAATGAACCAGAAATATCTCTCGTCAGCCTCCAGGGAAAGAGAAGGAGCCAAGGTTCTCTTTCTCGAGAGGGTCGGTCCCTTTTTGAAATGAGCCAGAAATATCTCTCGTCAGCCTCCAGGGAAAGAGAAGGAGCCAAGGTTCTCTTTCTCGAGAGGGTCGGTCCCTTTTTGAAATGAACCAGAAATATCTCTCGTCAGCCTCCAGGGAAAGAGAAGGAGCCAAGGTTCTCTTTCTCGAGAGGGTCGATCCCTTTTTGAAATGAGCCAGAAATATCTCTCGTCAGCCTCCAGGGAAAGAGAAGGAGCCAAGGGTTCTCTTTCTCGAGGGGGTCGATCCCTTTTTGAAATGAGCCAGAAATATCTCTCGTCAGCCTCCAGGGAAAGAGAAGGAGCCAAGGTTCTCTTTCTCGAGAGGGTCGATCCCTTTTTGAAATGAACCAGAAATATCTCTCGTCAGCCTCCAGGGAAAGAGAAGGAGCCAAGGTTCTCTTTCTCGAGAGGGTCGATCCCTTTTTGAAATGAACCAGAAATATCTCTCGTCAGCCTCCAGGGAAAGAGAAGGAGCCAAGGGTTCTCTTTCTCGAGAGGGTCGGTCCCTTTTTGAAATGAACCAGAAATATCTCTCGTCAGCCTCCAGGGAAAGAGAAGGAGCCAAGGTTCTCTTTCTCGAGAGGGTCGATCCCTTTTTGAAATGAACCAGAAATATCTCTCGTCAGCCTCCAGGGAAAGAGAAGGAGCCAAGGTTCTCTTTCTCGAGAGGGTCGATCCCTTTTTGAAATGAACCAGAAATATCTCTCGTCAGCCTCCAGGGAAAGAGAAGGAGCCAAGGTTCTCTTTCTCGAGAGGGTCGATCCCTTTTTGAAATGAACCAGAAATATCTCTCGTCAGCCTCCAGGGAAAGAGAAGGAGCCAAGGTTCTCTTTCTCGAGAGGGTCGGTCCCTTTTTGAAATGAACCAGAAATATCTCTCGTCAGCCTCCAGGGAAAGAGAAGGAGCCAAGGTTCTCTTTCTCGAGAGGGTCGATCCCTTTTTGAAATGAACCAGAAATATCTCTCGTCAGCCTCCAGGGAAAGAGAAGGAGCCAAGGGTTCTCTTTCTCGAGGGGGTCGATCCCTTTTTGAAATGAGCCAGAAATATCTCTCGTCAGCCTCCAGGGAAAGAGAAGGAGCCAAGGTTCTCTTTCTCGAGAGGGTCGATCCCTTTTTGAAATGAACCAGAAATATCTCTCGTCAGCCTCCAGGGAAAGAGAAGGAGCCAAGGTTCTCTTTCTCGAGAGGGTCGGTCCCTTTTTGAAATGAACCAGAAATATCTCTCGTCAGCCTCCAGGGAAAGAGAAAGAGCCAAGGGTTCTCTTTCTCGAGGGGGTCGATCCCTTTTTGAAATGAGCCAGAAATATCTCTCGTCAGCCTCCAGGGAAAGAGAAGGAGCCAAGGTTCTCTTTCTCGAGAGGGTCGATCCCTTTTTGAAATGAACCAGAAATATCTCTCGTCAGCCTCCAGGGAAAGAGAAGGAGCCAAGGTTCTCTTTCTCGAGAGGGTCGATCCCTTTTTGAAATGAACCAGAAATATCTCTCGTCAGCCTCCAGGGAAAGAGAAGGAGCCAAGGTTCTCTTTCTCGAGAGGGTCGGTCCCTTTTTGAAATGAACCAGAAATATCTCTCGTCAGCCTCCAGGGAAAGAGAAGGAGCCAAGGTTCTCTTTCTCGAGAGGGTCGATCCCTTTTTGAAATGAACCAGAAATATCTCTCGTCAGCCTCCAGGGAAAGAGAAGGAGCCAAGGTTCTCTTTCTCGAGAGGGTCGGTCCCTTTTTGAAATGAACCAGAAATATCTCTCGTCAGCCTCCAGGGAAAGAGAAGGAGCCAAGGGTTCTCTTTCTCGAGGGGGTCGATCCCTTTTTGAAATGAGCCAGAAATATCTCTCGTCAGCCTCCAGGGAAAGAGAAGGAGCCAAGGTTCTCTTTCTCGAGAGGGTCGATCCCTTTTTGAAATGAACCAGAAATATCTCTCGTCAGCCTCCAGGGAAAGAGAAGGAGCCAAGGTTCTCTTTCTCGAGAGGGTCGATCCCTTTTTGAAATGAACCAGAAATATCTCTCGTCAGCCTCCAGGGAAAGAGAAGGAGCCAAGGTTCTCTTTCTCGAGAGGGTCGGTCCCTTTTTGAAATGAACCAGAAATATCTCTCGTCAGCCTCCAGAGAAAGAGAAGGAGCCAAGGTTCTCTTTCTCGAGAGGGTCGGTCCCTTTTTGAAATGAACCAGAAATATCTCTCGTCAGCCTCCAGGGAAAGAGAAGGAGCCAAGGTTCTCTTTCTCGAGAGGGTCGATCCCTTTTTGAAATGAACCAGAAATATCTCTCGTCAGCCTCCAGGGAAAGAGAAGGAGCCAAGGTTCTCTTTCTCGAGAGGGTCGATCCCTTTTTGAAATGAACCAGAAATATCTCTCGTCAGCCTCCAGGGAAAGAGAAGGAGCCAAGGTTCTCTTTCTCGAGAGGGTCGATCCCTTTTTGAAATGAGCCAGAAATATCTCTCGTCAGCCTCCAGGGAAAGAGAAGGAGCCAAGGGTTCTCTTTCTCGAGGGGGTCGATCCCTTTTTGAAATGAGCCAGAAATATCTCTCGTCAGCCTCCAGGGAAAGAGAAGGAGCCAAGGGTTCTCTTTCTCGAGGGGGTCGATCCCTTTTTGAAATGAGCCAGAAATATCTCTCGTCAGCCTCCAGGGAACGAGAAGGAGCCAAGGGTTCTCTTTCTCGAGAGGGTCGATCCCTTTTTGAAATGAGCCAGAAATATCTCTCGTCAGCCTCCAGGGAAAGAGAAGGAGCCAAGGGTTCTCTTTCTCGAGGGGGTCGATCCCTTTTTGAAATGAGCCAGAAATATCTCTCGTCAGCCTCCAGGGAAAGAGAAGGAGCCAAGGGTTCTCTTTTTCGAGGGGGTCGATCCCTTTTTGAAATGAGCCAGAAATATCTCTCGTCAGCCTCCAGGGAAAGAGAAGGAGCCAAGGGTTCTCTTTCTCGAGGGGGTCGATCCCTTTTTGAAATGAGCCAGAAATATCTCTCGTCAGCCTCCAGGGAACGAGAAGGAGCCAAGGGTTCTCTTTCTCGAGAGGGTCGATCCCTTTTTGAAATGAGCCAGAAATATCTCTCGTCAGCCTCCAGGGAACGAGAAGGAGCCAAGGGTTCTCTTTCTCGAGAGGGTCGATCCCTTTTTGAAATGAGCCAGAAATATCTCTCGTCAGCCTCCAGGGAAAGAGAAGGAGCCAAGGGTTCTCTTTCTCGAGGGGGTCGATCCCTTTTTGAAATGAGCCAGAAATATCTCTCGTCAGCCTCCAGGGAAAGAGAAGGAGCCAAGGGTTCTCTTTCTCGAGAGGGTCGATCCCTTTTAGAAATGAGCCAGAAATATCTCTCGTCAGCCTCCAGGGAAAGAGAAGGAGCCAAGGGTTCTCTTTTTCGAGGGGGTCGATCCCTTTTTGAAATGAGCCAGAAATATCTCTCGTCAGCCTCCAGGGAAAGAGAAGGAGCCAAGGGTTCTCTTTCTCGAGGGGGTCGATCCCTTTTTGAAATGAGCCAGAAATATCTCTCGTCAGCCTCCAGGGAAAGAGAAGGAGCCAAGGGTTCTCTTTCTCGAGGGGGTCGATCCCTTTTTGAAATGAGCCAGAAATATCTCTCGTCAGCCTCCAGGGAAAGAGAAGGAGCCAAGGGTTCTCTTTTTCGAGGGGGTCGATCCCTTTTTGAAATGAGCCAGAAATATCTCTCGTCAGCCTCCAGGGAAAGAGAAGGAGCCAAGGGTTCTCTTTCTCGAGGGGGTCGATCCCTTTTTGAAATGAGCCAGAAATATCTCACGTCAGCCTCCAGGGAAAGAGAAGGAGCCAAGGGTTCTCTTTCTCGAGGGGGTCGATCCCTTTTTGAAATGAGCCAGAAATATCTCTCGTCAGCCTCCAGGGAAAGAGAAGGAGCCAAGGGTTCTCTTTTTCGAGGGGGTCGATCCCTTTTTGAAATGAGCCAGAAATATCTCTCGTCAGCCTCCAGGGAAAGCGAAGGAGCCAAGGGTTCTCTTTCTCGAGGGGGTCGATCCCTTTTTGAAATGAGCCAGAAATATCTCTCGTCAGCCTCCAGGGAAAGAGAAGGAGCCAATGGTTCTCTTTTTCGAGGGGGTCGATCCCTTTTTGAAATGAGCCAGAAATATCTCTCGTCAGCCTCCAGGGAAAGAGAAGGAGCCAAGGGTTCTCTTTCTCGAGGGGGTCGATCCCTTTTTGAAATGAGCCAGAAATATCTCTCGTCAGCCTCCAGGGAAAGAGAAGGAGCCAAGGGTTCTCTTTTTCGAAGGGGTCGATCCCTTTTTGAAATGAGCCAGAAATATCTCTCGTCAGCCTCCAGGGAAAGAGAAGGAGCCAAGGGTTCTCTTTCTCGAGGGGGTCGATCCCTTTTTGAAATGAGCCAGAAATATCTCTCGTCAGCCTCCAGGGAAAGAGAAGGAGCCAAGGGTTCTCTTTCTCGAGGGGGTCGATCCCTTTTTGAAATGAGCCAGAAATATCTCTCGTCAGCCTCTAAGGAAAGAAAAGGAGCCAAGGGTTCTCTTTCTCGAGGGCGACGTCAAGTTGACGGAAAACGTTTACCATTGCTCGGAGAGTCGTGAATTGAACTTAATGAGGTTGGCATCGTTCCAAAGGCCATTAGAAAGTGGTTATCACGAACTGAAAGTTGTTTAAGAGGACGTGGGCCATGAAAGGTTGACGTATAAAGCGAAGCATCCAATAAAAAAATAATAATTATAAGTTTTGGAACATCTATAAAAAGAAGATGGACGATTTCCTTTTATTTTTATTGATTGGTGTGGGAATTTGCGTCACTAGAAAAAATCTATTTCTCGCTTTTTTGTCTTAATGAGAAGGGCCTGGTCAAGTTTGCCATTTTGGCTTCGTCGACACAAAACGGGAGCGTTTACAAAAAATAATAATAAAAAATAAACATAATGAGTATCTAAAACCGCAAAGTATGCAAGACCTTTTCTGGGCTATCACCATAATTTTCGCTGTTAAGTCGATTATAATTATTATTATTTTTTATGAAATTTCTGTTTTTATCTTAAGCCAATCTTCGCAAAAAGTTTGAAATCTTGGTATAATACCTTGCAAGATTTCAGACTTGAAAGGGTTTAGCTAAACTTATTATGATTTTTAACAGAGATGTAATTTAGCAGTGTTTTGTTTTTCCCGGCTGCCGAAAAGATTTCTATATTTCTAATTTGTTCTGTATCTCTTTGAGTTTATGCTATACCCTTGATAGGGGTATAATGTAAAGGGTATATTATAGTTCTTATACACCCTGATAGGGTATGCTATTTTAACCACTAGGAATACCCTTTTTCTACCCATATTATCCCCTTAATTTTTTAGAGTATATATATATATATATATATATATATATATATATATATATATATATATATATATATATATATATATATATATATATATATATATACATACATATATATATATATATATATATATATATATATATATATATATATATATATATATATATATATATATATAATGTGTGCGTGTAAATGTCTCTCCGTAAGTTTGTTTACTGTTTGTTGCTTTTTGTGTCCATGCCTGTGTTTCCAAACGCGCGTGTATGCATATATTTATGTGTATGTGTGTGTTTTATGTGTGTTTTGTATGCAAATTCATTCGAATGGACATACACTCTTCAGCACTTTCACACAAAGTCACTGAATATGTTTGCTTTATTTTTACAACTGAGATACTGATGCGATGTGGAATCCTTACATCTCACACCTTTTAGTGAATGGAAGACACGTTTGGAAGAAGCAATAATTTCAACAGACGGAAGTTTCAATACCTTGACAGCGGGATAAAAGTGCTTCCCTGAACACCTCGTCGAACATACCCTAAATTGGGCGAAGCCAAGATCAGTAAAGGAAATATATGAGAAGACGAGTAAATGATAAGATTATTATAGTGAGCTGAAACAAAAGCACAGAATAGGTCTTAACCTTCTAAAGGAAGCGTTTGTTGTTTCCGATGCTTAGAACTCACTGTTTTCTTGAGTAAGAAAACTGCCCTAATTTAAGCTCTGGAATATTAGTCTCTGTCACTCTCCCAGAGCTCACTTGAAGCCAAGAACACGGTCACCTTCTCGTTTCAGCCGATTAGTTCTCCATTGGAGGGGTGGGTGGAGCTCTCGGCTAGCACGCTATTGGCCCAGCGTTCGACTCTTTGACCGGCCAACGAAGAATTAGAGGAAGTTATTTCTGGTGATGGAAATTCATTTCTCGTCATAATCTGGTTCGGATTCCACAATAAGATGTAGGTCCCGTTGCTAGGTAACCAGTTGGTTCTTAGCCACGTAAAATCAATCTAATTCATTGGGTCATCCCTAGAAGAGCTGTTAATAAGCTCAGTGGTCTGGTTAAACTAAGATATACTTACTTAATTCTGTCGAAAGCCTCTCGTTTACATACAGAAAGGTATTGACCAACGTTAGGAGAAGCGAAAATATTGCACTTCATCCCTGGGGTCACGTCACCAAAATAAAAAGAAAGGACACACGATATGATGGTAGAGCATATTATACAACGTCGCTTCTCCCGTAACAAATGAATTGCCAACTTTCCTGAGAATCGTCAGCGCGGACAGCGCACTGGCAGAACAAAAGCGATAGCGCTTAAATAACGTACGATTTTCTGGGGGCGATGATAAACGCAAGTAATGAAGAAATAAACAGATAATCAATAGAAGAAACGCCACATTCTGCGCATGCGCCGGTCGAGGGAGTTTTCAGCGATGCTTCTCTGAAAGTTGGTCATGCAAAATTGCCAGTCTTTCTTTGAAGCGCCAACCGGTACTTAAACCGAGGGCTGATGATAATGAATGCTCGTGCGAGACTGAAGGGCTTTATATTTATGCCGAGGGTCGCGGTTTCTGATTTGTTGGATGCGAACGAATATTCTGAGTCCAAGCAAAGGGAACTCGTTTCCTCAGATATTCGTAACACCTGCTTACTTGATATTTTCATATTAAATTTAGATTGTACTGGATGACATTCCAATTCAGTTGACGTCTAGTTAGCTGAACTTTGAAGGGCGTGTCAGTGCTACTATCGGAAGTGATTTATAAGACAGGCTCAGATGAACATTTACTGAGCACACAGGAGGAATGACATTGAAAGGATTACACACAGTGTGTGTGTGTATGTGCAAGTTAGTATTTAAAGGGAGTCAGAGTGAACCTCGTACACAATATTTTGATGTGCTGAAGCTTTTGCCACGTTTATTTATGATTAAAAAGTCATCGATATCTTTTTACGACTGACTGGTCTTGGCTAAAATCTTGTAGAAATCATGTCTCCTTTTCAGGAATGATTTAATCTTTTTTTTTCCTGTGTTTCAATGCAAAGTCACATTGCAGAAACTCTGCAAGACAAAGAACTGTTGATTATGCAGACCCCAGACGGAGGCAATGTCTCCCCTTCTCAGTCAGCTGCAGGGAAACGAAACCACTCCGAGGTGGGCGACAGAGCCACCAGGCGCCACTGACTGGCACCAAGGTAACTGCGTGGGAAAAAAGAGCTGCTCCAGCGATCCCACTTGCATGTGTGTGGGGGTGGGGGTGGGGGACGGTTATTCCTTCTCTCAGGTACTGTCCAATGACCCCTGCTAAGATTTTGTGCCCTTTTGCACGTGGAGGATTTTCTATTTGTGTTCAGAGTGTTTATCAAGTAATTTCTGCACTGCGACGTAGCGCTAAATTTTATTTTGAAAATGTTAACGTCTGAAAGCTCACTATGTTTCATTTACAAAGACTCACGTTCCAGAAACTAAGTAGGTAAATGAAATGCATGGACAGTTTGATTTAAATTTGCATGAGTCTTTCATAAATAAAGCACAAACATTATATATATATATATATATATATATATATATATATATATATATATATATATATATATATATATATATATATATATCAACGTGTTTGTGTGCTGATTAGGAAACAGTGAGACCATTTCCATAAACAATTTAGCGCCTTTGCTTCTTCGTTGGTATAAATAGTCTAATTTTTCTATTTTTCAAAGAGAGAGACCAAGAGCCTGGAATCCACCCTTGAGAACTGACATCCCTTTTCCAGAAGCTGGACTTTCCATTCTAAGCGCTCGTGCAAAATTCCAGAGACGGCAGATGTTAAAAGATACCCTGAACGCCTGAAATTATAGGGGAAGAAAAGACATCGCCATCATTCCGCGCAGTGAAACGAAGCTGGTTAAAGGTAAACGATATCGCCAGGTGCGCCGGTGTCCGCGTGCGAGATGTCCGTACCGCAGGTGGAAAGAGAGAGAGAGAGAGAGAGAGGGCCGGTGGAGGACCGAACAACCAGGCCAGGTCACCAGAGTCTAATGTGGCTCAGTAGTGCCACAGACTCGGTGGCGGGCGGCTGCTGAGTTCTCTGCCGGGTCAAGTTCGGTGGCTTAGTCTGTGCGGGTGGGGAATATCTTAACTCCTGACGTGTCGCTCAGATGAATGAATACGCTGTCGCAGCGCTGTTTAGGTAATTGTGCGAATAGTAATTTCTGCACTGGAAAAACCCCCTCAGCTTCGTTTTTTGTCTATGGAAATACTGAAATGTTTCTGAAATCTGCGAGTCAAGACCATATGCTCTCATCAAGCGAGCCTTTGACTGTTCAGAAATTGAATTGCTAATTGTAATTGAAATGTGGTTCTTTTACACGACTGTCATGTAATGTTTCTGGAATTTGTCACTTTGATATCTGAAAATGACGCATTGCACATGTTTTTTCTCTTTAATGCATATAATATCACCTTGTCATTAATAGAGTAATCTTCAGATTTCGAAACTGGAAAGATGTTCTAATACAAAGAAGCGAAGAGATATGTGGATAATTCATTATATATTTTAGGGAAAAATATCAAATGAGTGGATATTACAGAAACTACAGCTTCTAAATGTATATATATATATATATATATATATATATATATATATATATATATACACATATATATATTTATATATATATATTTCTATATATATATATATATATATTTATATATATATATATATATATATATATATATATATATATATATATATATATATATATATATATATATATATAAATGTATGTATGCGTATTTATATATATATACGAGTATATATATATATATATATATATATATATATATTTTATATATATACATATACATTTTATATATATATATATATATATATATATATATACACATTTTATATATATATATATATAAATATATATATATATATATATATATATATATATATATATATATATATATATATATATGTACATACATATATATATATATATATATATATATATATATATATATATATATATATATATATATATATATATATATATATATATATATATATATATATAAATGTTATCATCAGAATTTAAGTGTTCTCAGCTTTAATTAGCGGAATCAATATAGAAATCGGGAGACGAGAAGCACAAGTGATTATCTTGAAGGGTGATTCAGATCACGCGTTTCAGCGAATGATGAATAAGAGCCATTAGTGGTGAATAATGAGCACCGCTTTTCGACATCACGTCACTTTAAAGTCCTTGGAAAAAAGAGAGTTTTTCATTTGGTAATGAGTGTATGTTTATTGCTTTAAGGATTTGGTATAGTCAGTGCCTAACATCAACGTTTATGGACGTCTAGGAGTCAAGAAAATCGATGTGAAATTTAACAGCATCAAAATGATATCCAGCGCCCGATTAAATGATCTCTGACTTCAAGATCAGGTTGTGCATTACGACTAATACAAGATTGTACACTTTTTATGCAACTGGTATCTCTTCGTTGGGTGAGTCGGTCGAGCTGCGGACTGTGACTCGATGGGCCGGAGTTCAATTCCCCGGCCGGCTGATGAAGAGTTCGAGGAATTTATTTCTGGTGACAGAAATTCATTTCTCGCTGTAATGTGGTTCGGATTCCACAGTAAACTGTAGGTCCCGTTGCTAAGTAACCAATTGGTTCTTAGCCACGTCAAATAAGTCTAATCCTTCGGGCCAGCCCTAGGAGAGCTGTTAATCAGCTCAGTGGCCTGGTAAAACTAAGGAATACTTAACTTATGCCACTGGTTTTATATCATTGTTTTTCAGTTATGAAGTAAAATAAGAAACAATTGAATCACCTACTTAGTTGTAAACAAATTATATAAGAGGTTTTGTTTATCAGAAATTTCATGCCATTAGTTATCATAAAATAAAGAGAAGAAGCTAAGGCCAGGTCATCCTGATAATTATGTTGAAAATGTTAAATACTTTCTCTCTCTCTCTCTCTCTCTCTCCCTCTCAGAAATAACTGTTCATGAAAACCACTAAGCAAGATGATAACTGAATAGTGATACCGGAAGGTATTTACGAATACAATTTTTGTTTCCTCATCACCAGATAGTGAAGGGGTAATTTTGACATTTTTTCAGAGCCCTCTGGTTATTGCGTTTTTTTTTTTTTTGTCAGTTTGCATATCGATTGCCTGCGTCGTCCATTCTCCCAAAAAATAAAAGGATGTGGCGTTTGGATTAGCGTAATAGGTGCCAGAGTTGAGTGGAATTCCTAGATGCCCATTTTGATGCGATTGGATTATTGATAGGAAATTGATTTAGGAGATGAGGATGGGTACGCCCAGATGTTCGAGTGCAAACATGTACACATGTACACACACACACACACACAACGATAACTGAAGGGTTGACACGCCTGAAGTCACTCTCTTCACAAGGAAAAAATGTATATATATAATGTAATATATATACATGTATATATATATATATATATATATATATATATATATATATATATATATATATATATATATATATATATATATATATATAGAAGGCAGGAGAAGGGCGCAGGAACACATACATATCCAGTACATACATTTATTTGTCTACGCGTTTCTTGTCCGCCTCCTCCTCCTGCTTTTGTGCTGCTTTCTTTTAGCGTGATTTCCTCGTTCATCCTGAGAGGGCGCCTTCTGCTCTCCCTTTTAAGTTTATTCTTAAATTCCTTTTTTGTTAAGTTCAGGTTTTTATTAAGTTCATTTTAAGTTTTCTTTTATTGGTTCTTTAATGTGTAAATGTATTAAAGTGTGATTGTTTAAGTTCAACTGATTTTCTATTTTAAGTTTTTTATGTTTTGTGTATGTTTACTTTTAACTAAGTATGCTGAATGGCACCTTTTTAATTTATAAATGTAGATGATGTCCTGATGATGTGACCACGGGTCAAGAAACGCGTAGACAAATAGCCTAAATGTATGTACTGGATCTGTATGTGTTCCTGAGCCCTTCTCCTGCCTACTATAGTGCCCTCTGATGTGTGGATTATATATACATATATATATATATATATATATATATATATATATATATATATATATATATATATATATATATATATATATAAATATATATATATAAATATAAATATATATATATATAAATATATATATAAATATATATATAAATATATATATATATATATATATATATATATATATATATAATATATATATATATATATATATATATATATAATATATATATATATATATATATATATATATATATATATATATATATATATATACACACACATACATATATACAGTATATGTAACGGGTGATAAGCCAGAGGACAGTTGTCCAGCAACTGCTCCTCTAACTCACACATACTCCTGTAACTCACACTAAAAAGTTTAGCCAGCACCGGGCCAAGAGGACGCCCCATTGCCATTCTGTCAACCTATACATAATCCATAGCATTAAAAATGAAGGCGGTGTCCTTCACCGCCAGTATTAAAACTTTCTCGAAATTGTCGTAATAAAAACCATGTGAGAGTGTGTGTCATTATGGTAAAAATCTTACAGAAAATAATCTGTATCGTTTCTTCCACAGGAATATTTGTGACTAAAGCTTCAGCATCGAGGTTTCCCACAAGTAGGTCTGAATTCTGAGACAAAATCCTCTCTTTCAACTCAAGCGAATTTTTCAAAGTATAGTTGTTAGAAGATTAATCAGCTAACAGTGGTACCACATATTTTGGCAGTTTGCAATTCGGGGCATCATATGATCTTAGAATAGGCCATGTGGGAATACCCTCTTCGTGTATTTTTGGCAGACAGTAGGGATGCCGTAGGAACCTCCAGTGCTTTAAAAATCTCAATATGTATCATTATTGATGACTTTCTGGTCTAATAAGGATCTTAGACACCTGTTAATCTTGGCGCTCCCTACGACGTCAGTCTCCCTCGTCTTGGCCTTTCTTCACACTCCTGGCTGTCCTGTCCTTGGTCCGAGCAGGGTCCTCCCAATTTCCAGTCTCTCATCCGAACTCATTATTCTCTGGATCTACTTGGCTCCTTATCAGACCAGAAAGTCATTAACAATTATACATATCGAGATTTATTAAGCACTGGAGACTCCTACGGTACTATGTACGGTCTGCCAAAAGTACACGAAGAGGGTATTCCCATAAAACCCATTCTAACACCATATGATACCCCCAATTACAAACTACCAAAATATGTGGTATCACTGTTGGCCGAATTATCTTCTAGCAACTATACTCGTACTTTGAAAATTCGCTTGAGTTGCAGGAGAGGGTTTTGTGTCAGAATTCAGACCTGTTTATGGGAAGCCTCGATGCTGAAGCTTTAGTCACAAATATTCCTGTGGAAGAAACTATACAGATTATTTTCGATAAGATTTTCACCCATAATGACACACTGTTTCACTGTCTTAAGCTTTTCTTTTATTATAAAATAAACTACAATATAATCAGATTTTATGCCTATGTTAGATATATACAGATTTATATTTAGTCAGGTCATCAAACTTACATCCATACTTAATAGACTATGCAAGTTATAAACAGAGCTATATAGCACGAGGTGTCAGTCATGTTTGTTTATGGGTATGCAGCGGTCTGTTGACATTTGACACCTGGCACCGGGCTAGGTATGGGAAACTGCTCTTCTTAAAGTTCCAAATTCTAGTTCGGTGTGGGTTAGGTACTTTTGTACGAGCTGTGAATTGTATGTCTAGGATACTTCCTTTTTAGATCGTAATATTTCGTTGCCAAAATCAGCCAAAACGTCGAACTAACTCGACGTTGTCCGACTTCACAATCGCTCTCCCAGCAGTTTCCCCACACCAAGCCTGGACTCAACCAAGGTGGGTGTTCCTATCATCTCACAAATACCCTAAGCTATCAAATCCTTATACATCACACTACTGTAGTAAGAAGCCCGAACTCCGTGGACGTTGGTTAGTTAAAGACACAGCTTAATTTTCCCAAATCAGTGCATTAATTATTGCTCTGACCATATAATTTTCTAGGTAGTCTTGCTTGGCAATGCCAAGTTTCTATGCAGCCTATGGCTGTAACAACAACAAAATGATTTTCCTGAAGCGCAGTGTAGTGTAGCACTGTCGCTTGACCTTCACCTATCTCTGTTGTCAGTGTTGACAACTCTTGTCAATCTCAATCAAGATTTACAAAAAGATGATTGCAACATGGAAGTTAATGACGTGAATGCCCTGAATCATGGCTGAATGATACGCTAAACAAAAAAAAAAAAAATATATATATATATATATATATATATATATATATATATATATATATATCACACATTACCACAGTCCTTCGTCAATGGCTTGGAAATAAAGTCGAAACCGGTCAGGACCTACACCCCGTTTCTTATTTTTCACCTGTGGTAATGTGTGATAAATGAATCACGTACAAAAGTGATAATAATCATCATATATATATATATATATATATATATATATATATATATATATATATATATATATATATATATATATATATATATATATATATATATATATATATATATACTGTATATATATAAAGCCTATTACTTAGCAGTGGTTGTCTCATACGTTTAGGTCAAAGCAGTGGGTGGTAGCCTGTAAGCGTGAGGACCTACTGAAGAAAGACTACGTGTATGGAAATGAAAATTGCACCCTATGTGAAGCACATTCTCAGGAGACACAATTCATGTCCCAAAAGAAAGATAAGCTGGTATGGAATGCTGCTGTTCCATCAATTTTCCCACGGTTTGACAGAAACACAAGAACACGGAAGCCACCAAAAGAGAGGGTCCTGGTTGAAGATGACAGAATGCTGAATTTATCTCAGAAAGTAATGTTATAAAGTAAATTGCATCTAAGTAAGGGTTGAAGTCTGGCCCATTTCTGTTGCCATAATTTTGACAGGTGTAAGCTGTCCTCTGAGGAGGTTGACTGCCATAACATGAACTGCCTACGTACCTGTTTAAATAAATGTCACTGATATTGCACACGTGCATGTTTTCATTAACACTGCAGTGTTTGACCTGAAAGAGCGACAGTATTTTGGCTGTGAATGCTCTTTAGGCCAGGAAATGCAGTATGAGTGATGGTGAGGCTGTCAGACTGGCCCTGTCATGCATTCAAATGTCTCTTCCACACTAAAGGACGGTAAAGTAATGTATGTCTCTCCTTTCAACCCATCAAAACATCGAAAATATGTATATCACCTTAAATCTGCTGTCTACAGTGCTCTACAGTTATGGATCTGTGGACTAACATGCTTTGCTGCCTACCAAGCTAATAGTTATGCCCCAAGTCCTTGCTGCACTCCTTGCCCTAAATGTCAATGAACATTGAGTTCTGTTATAAGCCAATTAGAATCCTGTTAGTTCTGCGGCTGGATTTATAGGCTGTCATAAACTTAAACCATTCACAAATAAAGTACCTTTACTGATACTCAAATCTGGTGCAAACAAAACAACCATAGATGAATATCTCGTACATAAAATGCACAAGAAACATGAATTATTCCTTTTGACATCAGTTTTTTCACAATAAAAGCAAAGTTTTACTGGTATTATTTAAGTTGACTACCTTATTGCATTAAAAATTATAAAGCAAATATTCCTTTACGAAAACACCCAATATCTTATCTTTATAGACATTCTTCAGTCGCCACCCATCGTCTGTCCATTTACACTTGAAGGATTGAAACAGTTCTGACCTAGATGTCTTCTTTTTTCTCACCCAAATCACATACAGATATCCCACTACTAATATCAGCAGACTATTTTCATTCTTCATGTCGCAACTGAAATCTAGGAACCTATACTTTATAAAACTTTGTGCATTTAATCCACATATATCCCAGAGAACCTTTTGAAAATACATATGTATTGGTTTAATTTCTTTACAGTAGTAATAACTATGTAAAGGATACTCTACTTCCCCAAACATTTCACATAAATTATAATTTTTTATCTTCGAAATATGTAATCTATGATTAGTCGCCAGAACTCCATGCAACAGTTTAAATAAAAACTCTCTCACTACCGGGCAGAACACAGGTTTGTGTAGTCTCTTCCATATCTCTTTCCAGTTGAATAAAGGGCACAAGTCTTCTACCTGTGGTTTCGCCGCAGGTGTAAGTACTGTATGAGTCTCTTTACTGCTCATGTTTGGGAAATTTTTGTGTTTGCGGAATTTTCTATCGCCATCTATTGCGACTGAATGACAAACATTGGAAGAACAAGACACCTCCTTCATAGGCTCCAGATCCAATAAATAACTCAACTGCATATTACAACAGTACCTGTTAATCCAGCATTTTCTACTACATCCCTTAGAACAATTCTAGAAAACATTGCTAGAATTTTTGCTTGTACATCAGTTATACCTTGCCTAACTGGTCTTTATACCCAATGGGCAACCTTGCCCAACATCTTTATAGACAACGGGCAACCTTGCCTAACTGATCTTTATAGACAATGGGCAACCCTGCCTAACTGATCTTTGTAGACAACAGGCAACCTTGCCTAAATGATCTTTATAGACAATGGGCAACCTTGCCTAACTGATCTTTATAGACAACCGGCAACTTGCCTAACTGATCTTTACAGACAACGGGCAACCTTGCCTCACTGATCTTTTTATGTGAAATTCCTTGCTTAGAAACCTGTTTACACATATTCTGCCTACACTTTTCTTATATAGCACCCTCATCCAATTTATAAACTCGGCTGGGAGACCGAACTTTTCGAAAATCTGAAACACAAAACTGATCTGTATGCAGTCAAAAGCCTCAGACCCATCTAGATTTATCATCACCAAATTCATATCAATATCATTAACATAATAAAAAATATCTCTGATCAAGTTATTGCACTGTATAATTGATCTCCCATCTACCGCACAAAATTGCTCTTGTGATATGAAGGAGTCCACAACCCTTTGCAACCTAGTTTTCAAAACTCTAGCAAAGACTTGATAATCTCCATTCTCGAGAGTTACCAGCCTCCAATTTTCTGTTAGCAAAGGATCACCTTTTTTCCAAACTAACTTGATTACTCCCAAATGTGCTGTGAATATTTAATATCACAGATGCTTCTAATTACCCTCAGCATGCCTTCCTTTATCACCGCCCATAATGTTTTATAAAACTCAATGGGCAAACCATCACATCCAGGGGATTTTTCGGGTTTCATTGATTTTAAAGCCAACCAACTCTCATCTGTATTAAACCCTTCCTTTAGTTTTTTCTCGTCTTCCTCCTGTACCATCTTATTACATTTACTTAGAAAATAATTTATTGATTTCAACTGGTCACCTTCCACATAATCAAACAAATTCTCATATAAACTCTTCGTAAGTGATAAAATCAGATTCCAGTCCGTGATAATGACATTTTCCTGGATTTTAAGTTTCGTAATGCCTGCCCTGCTCGTCCGCATCTTCTCTCTTCCCAACAACAAAAACGTAGAGACTTTTTCTCCTTCGACCCTCATTTATCCTTTCTTATTTTTTCAACAACTGAACCTCTCTATATTTGTTTCCATGACAGTAATGCATCAAGTGTACTTGCCATCATCTTGCTAATCCGCATTTTTTTTTTTTTGACAACTTCGTAAGGAATAATTCCTCTACTTGTACTTTTGCCCAGTCCCACCGTTCCAAAATGTCTACAAACACGCCTTGTTTTTTCTTTATCCTGTTCCAAAATGATAGCAAGGCTTCCCCCCCTTTCCCTCCTCCGCCAGCATAATGTTACTGAGTTCCAAAAATCCTTTTTTACTGCACGAGCACTAACCTTTCCTTTTATCAGCACCACAGAATGATCAGAAGAGTTTATAGGTGCCGTATCTGTATTATAAATATGTTCAAATAAATCCTTTGTATATAATACGATCAATTCTGGATCCATGTTTTTTTTTTAACAAACGTAACATTCGGTATACCTTTATATACTTTTAGTCTTAAGGAGTTAATTAAATTTTTCATTGCCTTTGATACTAGAGTGGATTCACTATTACTGCAATCTCTTCCGATACCTACACAATTGAAATCACCCACCAATATTAACCTGTGAGGTCGAGAGCTGTCGCCCGGACCCTCAAGCCCTCCTCACTTGAAAAAAAAAAGCTACATGCCTCACCGAGACTCTCGGGGAACACAGATCCAGCGCTCCTGATTCAAGCGATCTTTTATGCATTTTTCAGAAGCTACTTTATGTCCTTGTCAGAAAAGTAATTACTAATGCATGTAAGGCACTGCAAGCTTCTAACCATATGTATTTGAAAGCTCTTCATAATTTGCTTATACATTAGTTTTGTTACCCATTCTTCAGGTGTGAGAAAACACATCTGACTGTATGTAGACCTCCCTCTGTTTTGCTTTAATGTCGAATGCTACTTTTCCGCTCGCAAGAGTTCTTGACCTGTCAGAGATTTTGTCAGTAAATTAGAATACCTGGAACCTGCCTCTTACTCACGCTTCGTTATATACCCATCAATACTGTGTCTTAAAAAGTAAAACAAACTAGTCCTGTAAAAATCCTCCCTTTCTCTTGTTTCATTTTTACCAGCTGGGCCGTAGACATTTCCCACCAGCAGCTTCCTATCATTATATGCCACATTTATACCGCGAATTCTTCCCTCACAATCCTTTCCGTTGTTGACACTTTTATGTCTTTCTTTTTTATCCAGACAGATCATCGTTTCTCCTTTTAATAATGAGGTTGTATTGACTACAGCGTTATTATATCCACATAAATAATCCAAGATCCTTACATTCTCCACATTGTGTTCTTGTATCATCATTATGTCTGTTTTATATTTTCTCATTAATAACACCAATTTCATTTGTTTCCCGAGCTCATTTAATTCATTTATATCAAATTCACGCTACCTCGGGAGTATCCCGATAGGGAATTATCACCGAAGGGGAATTTATAAGTGATAAATGCATTGGTACTGCCGGGTCGTGATCCCACAACATAGAACTTATCCAGCAACTCCAGTCGGCGTTCTACCACTGAGCTATCAAGAGAGGTATAAGTCAATGCCGAGTTTGCTGTACTTATTTTTCCCATCGCGAGTGGGGAAATTGTACTTAGCCTTGGCATTAACCCACCTCCGCTATGATAATTCATTGGCACGTTTGGAACACGCAGCTCTTATTATGAAATTTTCTTATCACACCGTGATTTATATACAATCATGAAGCTAAAAATGTCGCTTAATATCAAATTCACGCTACCTTGGGAGTATCCCGATAGGGAATTATCATCGAAGGGGAATTTATAAGTGATAAATGGATTGGTACTGTCGGGTCGCGATCCCACGACACAGAACTTATCCAGCAACTCCAGTCAACGTTCTATTAAGCGACATTTATAGCTTCATGATTGTATATAAATCATGGTGTGATAAAAAATTTCATAATAAGAGCTGCATGTCCAGCAAACTCGGCATTGACTTATGCCTCTCTTGATAGCTCAGTGATAGAATGTCGACTGGAGTTGCTGGATAAGTTATGAGTCGTGGGATCGCGACCCGGCAGTACCAATCCATTTATCACTTATAAATTCTCCTTCGGTGATAATTCCCTATTGGGATACTCCCGAGGTAGCGTGAATTTGATATTAAGCGACATTTGTAGCTTCATGATTGTAAATAAATCACAGTGATAAAAAATTTCATAACAAGAGCTGCGTAATCCAAATGTACCAATGAACTATCATGGCGGAGGTGGGTTAATGCCGAGGCTAAGTACAATTCCCCGCTCGCGACGGGAAAAATAAATACAGCAAACTCGGCATTGACTTATACCTCTCTTGATAGCTCAGTGGTAGAACGTCGACTGGAGTTGCTGGATAAGTTCTATGTCGTGGGATTGCGACCCGGCAGTGCCAATCAATTTATCACTTATAAATTCCCATTTGTAGCTTCATGATTGTATATGAATCACAGTGTGATAAAAAATTTCATATATATATATATATGTATGTATATATATATATATATATATATATATATATATATATATATATATATATATATATATATATATATATATATATATATATATATATATATATATATATATATACATATATATAGTCTCGGTAATTGGGCGGCTACTTGGAAATCTTAGCTCGATGATGAATAATATTGCCGAGACCAGGAAGAACATTCTTTATTACACAAGCTTTCGAGGTATAAAACCTCATCATCAGGCTGAAAAACCGACAAGGATTAGAATCAATGAAATTACAATAAATAAATTGTCATAATAAATCTTCAGCAAGAATACTAGCCAAATATATAAAACGAACAGTAATTACAAACTAAAAGTGTGAGACGCAAAAAAAAAAACGAAAAATTAAAAAAGAACACAAACATAAAAATATAAGAAATATAAGGTGAAATGTAAACAAACTACCAATCACAAACTAAAATATTTAACGACCAAATTGTGTACCTCCTTTGAAATTACACGACAGCTAGTTGAATACCAGACGAGTTGTTGTTCAATTCGGGTAGGATGAAACCCGAATTGAACAACAACTCGTCTGGTATTCAAAGGAGGTACACAATTTGGTCGTTAAATATTTTAGTTTGTGATTGGTAGTTTGTTTACATTTCACCTTATATTTTTTATATTTCTATGTTTGTGTTCGTTTTTAATTTTTCGTTTTTTTTGCGTATCATTTAGTTTGTAATTACTGTTCGTTTTATATATATGGCTAGTATTTTTGCTGAATATTTATTATGACAATTTATTTTATTGTAATTTCATTGATTCTAATCCTTGTCGGTTTTTCAGCCTGATGATGAGGTTTTATACCTCGAAAGCTTGTGTAATAAAGAATGTTCTTCCTGGTCTTGGCAATATTATTCACCATCAAGCTATATATATATATATATTATATATATATATATATATATATATATATATATATATATATATATATATATATATATATATATATATAATATATATATATATATATATATATCGGTAAACAGCAGGGTTCGTAAAGCACATCATAAAAGCCAAGGTTCAATCAAGAAACGTTTTGCACATCTCGAAGTCGCTTTAACTTGGAAATAATCTACCCCAATTTCCCGCCATCACACAGCTGTTCATTCGCATCCCTAAAATAAAACTCCATTCTTAAGTAGCCTCTCCTTGCATCGTTAACGGCCAGATTCATTTAAAGTCTTCCATCATTTAGACCTGCTAAACTCTATTCTCTACAGTAAAGAACCCTTCAAAATACCCTTCACATTGACGTAAGATTGCTTTTCGCCAGAAAGCATCTTTCCAATTTTGTTTCCTATATCTAAGATGTCTGTGAGATAATGCTGTACTTACATCAGTCAAGTATGTTCCTTTTCTCTCCGTTTTATCTTCTGTTTTATACCAAATGTCATTATGTCACTTTTTCCTCTACTTTTGCCCTTCACCAAGCTTTTCATTTCACTGTCCTACCACTATGTTCCTTTATTTCTTCTTCCTATATGCCTGTGGCCAAAGGCCTTATTATCAACCTTCTTATCAGTCATATTCTCCTATTTTGTCATTTTCTCTCATTTATTACCAATAACATTTCAGTTGATTACTTAAATTCTTCTTTCTTATGTATATTTTCACCTCTCCCGCGGTAAGATTCTTCTCATGACTTCTGTTTTCTTTCGCTCCAAACAAGCAGCTATCAAATATTCATCCAAAAAGTTCCCTTTCCATGAAATATTAAATTACTCTTTCATCTATTCTGTACTAACACAGGATGTAACAATCTTTTCCCTACTATGTTATATCATCATATGAATATTGTTCCTTTGACGACACTTGCTTCTAATAACCAATTCGCCTTCAGAATGCTTTCCCACAAGACACCGGCCCTCAGCATTCAACTGCTTCAGTGCCACTTTTATTTATATTCAAACTACTCAACGTGGCCTCCTTTCGTTCAGAAACCCCTAGAAGGGTTGGTTCCCCAAGTGCACATTATGTGGTGCACTGTAGGCAATACAAAAGAGTGTTTGCAGCGTCTCTTCGGCCCCCAGCCGCGCCCACCTTTTAGCCTGTTGCTTTACCTTCATCCTGGCTTCCTTTCTTCAGTCCTCCTGTCTAACCTCTCTAACTGTTACTTCTTAGTGCAATTGTGGGGTTTCATCCCAGTTCCACCTGTAGATCCATGTACTGCATCTCCTTTATATTTTGGAACTCTTTATCTTGCTGTCCAACCACTCCGACTCCCTCTTTTTATTACATGCTTTTATTTAACTTGACTTCTGGATCTGTCTGTCTGTTTGGGTCAAAATTTGTAACTTAATTTTCGACCTGTTCTCTTCGTCCTATGGACTTGAAATTTTGCATGGTAATTCAATCTCCGTGACAATACAATCTTACGTGATCAGTAGGTCATCAGTGACGTATAGTGACCCTACAGTGACCTCTCCCATATCTCAGGATTTGTATGATAATCTTCAGATTTTTCATACTTTATTTGGCTCGGTAGAATAAGTTAATAACTCTACGGATTTTTCAAACTTTCTTTGGCTCGACAAGATATCACGTTCAATCTTTTTAGTTACAATCATAAATTGGTTACAATTTCTGCCAAAACTAAAAAGTATAAAAGTATATAAAAAAAAACATTTTTAAAACCCACGTTTATTAAAATGCACTAAAAAATACAAAACAATTTCTTGAGACACACCAGGATTTTCTTACAATCAATCATGTCTACAAAAATAAAAGCGTAGGCGCCAAACATGGAAGTAAATACTACAAAAAAAAAAAAATATATATATATATTTCTTTTCTTGTAGAATTTCCTTCCATGTTTAGTACCTATGCTTTCATTTTTGTAGACATGTTTAATTGTAAGAAAATCAGGTTGTGTTTCAAAAGATTATTTCGTACATTTTAGTACATCAAAATTCTTAAACTTTTATTTTTTTTATTTTTTACTTTTTTTTACTGTTTGATGCTTGGCTTGACAGCCTAAATCCCATCAATCTTTCACTATCATACGTCGTGGTTCCTAGACCTTGCACCTTTACTCTGACAACATTTTCTTTTGCTGCCCTGACCATCACAATAAAACGTTCCCTTCCCCACACATCCTGCAGAATTGCCATCATGACTGAAGTTCCCAATATCCTTCTCCATATCACACAGATAGACCAGACAGTGTTACTCTTTGTCGTTCATATTCATGAACACCAAGCCTTTTAGTTCTGGTATAAATAAACTCCAAATCATCCACTTTCCACTCATTAAACGCCTATCATTGTCATATATTGCTTCTCTACTGAACGGCATCCGGAAATGTAGAGCGCTATAATTGTACTTTATTTACTTTACGTTGATAATCAACATGGGTACGGTGTAAAGAATTGCAAATGCTGTGCCAGGCCATTTATTCACTTCCACACGACGCAGAGTAACTAAAAATATGCAGCTTTATTTTCCAGCATTCGCAGGAGAGAGAAATCTGCATTGCTTTCGGGATGGAAGTTTATTGGCTATAGAAGAGGCATTCTCTGCCATCAGGAAGTTTACAGCCATCCATTGAGAACACATTTGTCTTAGTAAATGGAGCATAAGACTCCAATCTACAGGCATTGCGAGTTTACATACATACACACACACACACACACACACATATATATATATATATATATATATATATATATATATATATATACTATATATATATATATATATATATATATATATATAATGTATGCATATACAATATACACACACACACACACACACACACACACATATATATATATATATATATATATATATATATATATATATATATATATATATATATATATATATTGTTGTTGGTCTTTAGTCATTTCTAAAAAGTCAAGTTCCTACCACAGTGCAACCTAGAAATGAAATGGTAGATTTAACACTACAATGAACTTTCAAGTTGATATAAGTGTGCAAATGAAGAATGCTTTGAAAAAAAGTTCACCAGTTACTCCTTTATAAATAAAAAAAATTAGGCCTAGAAATCATGGTATAAAATTGATTTCACTTCTCCTCTCCGGTTCAGAATAAAGATTATTAAAGCTCTTCGAAACTGAACATTTGTGCTCCTGAATGTGGCCTCTGTCCTTTGTTAATCTGCCTTTTCCCTTCTGTGAGACTTGATGTTGAGAACCTCACTGAATCTAGGCGTGTTCAACTCCGTCTCTCTATTTTGTCTCTTCTTCGATGACCAAAATGCATCACCCTTTCTCAGACCTGCAAGTCCAATTTGCTTCAGCCATGTGAAGTCCTTTGCATTTGTTTTGTTTCTCTTTTCAACAACCTCACAAAAGCCCTTTGACTATTTAGATTACTGTCAACAGCTTCACAAAAGCCCTTTGTGGTCTTTTGACTGTTTAGATTACTGCTTCCATATGTGGTTTTTTCTTCAGTTCTTGTAGCTGGTTTTCTTACCATGAAGGTAGGCTTTCTGTTTCTTGTAGAGGTACATCAGTTGTTCAGGGCAGTTTAGTTCCGTGAAATTCCTTGGTCGGTCACCATCTGGTCGTATCGATGACTTCTCTCTCACTATTTATGAATATTATTTTTCTTAAATCCCTTTATCAGCAATTTTTTTTTACAAAATGTTGGTTTATTGCTTCCTGAGGATTGTGTGTGCCATACATGATTCTTCCTTATTGCTTCCTGGTTCTTTCACTGCTGGACTTCACGAGAGCATTAACTTTTCACGATTTACCTGAAGACTTTTGGGTGTTCCTGCATTATTATTTGGTCCTTTTCTTGTACCTTCCCTTTATTTTCATCAGTTTTAGTGTTATAATCAGAATGTCTTCAGAGCTTATGCAGCCAGAATTAGTAGGAAAATAACTGAGTTTGTTTCAAGATGAAAATAAAAAAGTATTGTCTTTGGATGGACTTACAGCGCATGGTTTGAGATTCTTTGTTCTATTCTTACAGTTTTCACTAGTATTGTATGATTAGATTATACTAAAATTACGATAAAATACTTATAATGTTTTGAAAAAGGAAGAAAACTGAAAAAAAAGTTCCAAGTGTTCAGCACTTGACAGCAAAAGTTGTACGTCCCTCGACACACGTAGAGGTAACAATGCAGAAAACCGGATCACTTCTAAGGGTGCGTCTGCACTACAAAAAACATGTCATAAACACATGTTTATGACATTTACATCACAAGCAAGTTGAAAACAAGTCAGCAACCTCAAGTTGAGGAAGAATCTTTGGCCAAGGCTGGATGATCGCATGAAGCACTGGTTGGGACTTCCAATAAGAAGCTGATTTGTAGTCAACCTGTTTGTGATATGTGTTTAGTACGTCGCTGTACAGTCATGACTGTACGGTCATGTAAGTCTTTGGATTGAAGGAAACTGTGAATCTCTCTCTCTCTCTCTCTCTCTCTCTCTCTCTCTCTCTCTCTCTCTCTCTCTCTTGTGGTTAATTTCTTTTGATCCTTTTCAATGTCAAAACTAATATCGTTATGTATTTCAGAACTGACATATACAGTATATATATATATATATATATATATATATATATATATATATATATATATATATATATATATATATATATATATATATATATATATATACATATATATATATATATATATATATATATATATATATATATATATATATATATATATATATATACATCTATATATGTATATATATATATTTTTTTTCATGATGTTCGCCTTGTAATACATATATCCTCCTATAATTTTAATATATTTACTTTTTTATTAATCATGTGTTATATGTAATGATAGTGATTGTTGAAATGTCATATTTAGTTTAGCATCAGATCTCAAAGGAACTAATGATTTAAATAACTTAATAGCATAATTTAGAATTGATAATACAATTTCAATAGTAACGTAGTATGGGCAACACGTGTGTGTGTGTGTTCAGCGAAGACTTGTTTCATTTCAGTTGTCATCAATTGAGATAAGAGAGAGAGCTTTGTTTTGGGTTAACGTGAGGACAGTTTGGAATAACAATTGCAGATTCGTTCAGGAAATCAACTCAGTTTTTCGTCTTGTTTATAAAACATGTCAATCATAATTGGCCGATTGCAGTATGTTTCGATCATGTAGAGATTTCTGTAAAAGATTCGTCCCGTACGAGCATAAGACGAGTGACTTTGCATTGTTACTGCATTGCTTTGATCACGTATGCTGCTTTGAGAGGAAGAGTAACATGTCCCGATTGCATTCTAAACGTTGGCTGGGAGTGACGTCACCTTCCTGCTTCTAGAACTTTTCTCTTGTGTTTCATACCCAAAATGCCTTAATGACGTCATGCGACTGTTGAATTTTTACTGGAATCCCCAAAATCTATTCATTCTGATTTCCGAGACCGATCAGTTTGGTTCCCTCTCTCTCTCTCGTTCTTAAAAAGAGATTACTTTTAACTTAGTATATTTGTGGTCACTGGTGTTGGCATTAACTTTTGAGATATGAATTTAGTAAAATTATTTAATTTGTAACGGCGCCTGGTAGAAAGTGTGTTTAGTGAAATTAGCACAGCTGCAAAGGGATTTTACAGAGCTTTTCACAAGTTTGTGTAAGGTTACATGAATTTTACTTATTAATACCATGGTATAATAAGTTAGGGAAATTTTGCCTTTGTGAAATTATTATTGATAAATCTTTTGTGGAATTGTCTGTGTTCTCGTGATTGCACTCTCTTCATATTTTCACATTTTTTTTTATGTTTGTGATGTAACATTTATTTACATAGCATTTTATATATTTCTTGGTAATTTAACATTGCATACTTGATTTAATTTTTCCTTTATTAAGATTTTCTTTTCAAATCTTGAGTAATTCTTGATAGTTTAAATTTTTCTTGATTAATTTAAATTCCTGATAAATTAAAGTTTTTGTGAATTAGTTTTGTTTCATAATTTAATTCAAAAAGTAATTAAGTTTTGTTATTTTCAAGTAATAGTAAATTTTTCAGATTGTGAATTCTAATTATAAATTTAGAATTTAAAAATAAATTTTTGTGTTTAATATTTTTAGAAAAACAGTCAATAGGATTAATAGTGTGTGCATAAGGCAAAGTGATAAACATGTTTTATTCTTTTAGTTTTGCTAAAGTGAGTTTAAGACCAGGGAAACAGTTGAAGTTATTTGATGGAGTGATGCCCTTTTACTCTAGAATAGTTCTAGTTTAATTGTTGATACCTCACACACATTCTGATAAACTGAGTTTGATTTTTTCAAGTGATTAATAAGAGTTTTTTAAGGGATCACTGTTACCTTTAGAGTACTCAGTCGTAATTCTTATTGTTATGAGAGTTCAGGTATCTGGCTGAAGCGAGGTATAATTTTGAATTTTTTGATTAGTTGTGTAATAACCAGGTACTTGGTAAGCATCGTGACAATATATAGTGTATCTAAAGATAAGATGATCTGAAAATGCCTTAAGAAGTGTGAAAATAAAATGAACTCTTCCACGAGATGAAATATCGCAAAATTTCAAGAGAAAGAAGGATATGAATGGAATATACATGGAGTAGTGCAAGTAATAATCCCAAAAAGAAATGATTGTACACACAATACTATAAAGCAATTGATAAAAAAATGATTAACGGTAACAAACATGTGGATGACTATTGCAACGCGACGTTGATGTCTAATGCCATGTGACAGAAGGAATCTATAGGAATGGAATGAAGGTGGCTTCATCTCTGAGCGAGAATATGAGGAGCAAATGATGGCGGTGGCTCCAGCGACCTGGATGGAGGAACTCCGGCAATTGTCTCTGCTTCTCGTGGTACTGGCAATGACGCCCTCAGTCGCAGGGAATGGTAAGTTGTTCGACTGTTTTTTTTTTTTGACTGGTTGGATGTTGTTAAACCGTATGTCTTTTTTATCTTAGAGAGAGAGAGAGAGAGAGAGAGAGAGAGAGAGAGAGAGAGAGAGAGAGAGAGAGTGTAATTTCTTTGTCCATTTTTTGGCCTTGTTTGGTACCAGGTTTGCGTAAAAGGTTAGCTGAAGGCCCGCATTAAATTTTGACCAAAGGTGGATTTCGCTGCTCTCAGCAAGTGGTTACATTTTGAGAGGCAGGGGAGACCGACCTTTGAGGAGAAAGGAGAGACCACACAGAGGTGCATTTGCACCACTGGCGGAGGTTTTCTGTCTGCGAACGTTTTTGTACACGTTTACTGCTACAAAAAACGAATGCCTGTGACAATCTGTACACCTGTTATTTCTCTTGTTGATGAGAAATTGGGATTGATGGGCAATGTGGATACTGACTGATTGATTTTATGAAATTTAGGCTGGCAGTCCAAGTACTGGGGAACTTTCTGCCATTCAGCGCTCAAGATGAAGCGATGCAGAAAATAAAGGCGTTGAAGTTCAAGGGTCGAAAGGTAGAACTGGGAGAAAAACCTGCACTAAGAAATAACAGAGAGGATGGACAGCAAAGCTGAAGAAAGGAATCAGGAATAGAGGCAAAGCAAAAGGTTAAAATATCGGTACAGCTAGGCCCTGAAGGGATGCTGTGCACACCCTTCAGAAATGCTTGCAGTTCATCACGAGTGGTGCACTGACGGTGCTACCCCTTAATGGGGAAAATGTGAATATTATCTTCCTTTACAACGTAGTAAACGATGAAGAGGTTACTAAGAAGAATAAGACATACTGTATGAACTGTATACCCATAGATTCTTGAGTCCACAGATCATTAAAATGAAACTGGAAGCATAAACATTATCCATTTACAACTATAGTATATCTGCTATATATGTCTGGGGAAAAATTTTCACTGAATCTGCTATCTGATTGACAGCTATGAATTTAATCCTTATTACTAATATTTCTTTCATCGTATTATCCACTGAATTCCTATGCAGACTTTTTAAAGAAGTGATGGAAGTGTTTGTTTTTTTTTTTGCAATACTAAGTTTATTCCGATTAAAGAGCAAGATATATTCATTATGAGAACGTTTTTGATGGCGCAATGCAATTCTCGTAACTTTGTTTCCTTTGCTTCTAATCAAGTTAACTTCATTAATGCATTACAAACAGAGCAACGCGACCTGACGGGAAGAGAGGGTGATGATACAGGGAATATCCACAGGAAATGAATAACCGATCTAAATGTTACACAAACATTCCTTTTTATTTACGGTCAGCATCACGGAACCGTATTTACCATTTTGAATGATTTACTTAGTTTATGAAGCATCCATAAGCTCAAACCAAGTGGAATAATTTATGGAGTATATGAATGCAGGGGTAAGGTGTCTTTGTGTAAGCTAATGAAATTGTACAGACTCACACTCAAGTATTCATATACAGCCGACGGCTGTGTTGCGTCCGCTATATAGCTGTCGTACATTGTAAGAAGATCACCAATAAATGCGGCGCTTCGAGGACGAAAGTCCCATGAACATTCGTGAGATAGCAGATGGGACAAAAGATCCCATATGTATGTATATATATATATTATATATATATATATATATATATATATATATATATATATATATATATATATATATATATATATATATATATATATATATATATATATATATATATATGCTGTAATTTTAAAGCTGGGATCTTGCTAGATCAATGGGGTATGCTAGGATGATATGCAACTTACCTTAATTTCCACAAAAATCTGGACTCTGGCCTTGGGGACAGCTAAAATCACAAACAACAAAATATGCCTGAAAGGCTACTTCGTGGGGGAAGTGATTAGATAAACTCTGGGGTTTAACCTAATTCGTTATATTTACAAAAGAAAACACATCAAAAGAATGATGGTGTAATTCTGGGATAATGAGGCGAAAGCAAATGACAAGAATTTCCTGGAGGGGGCAGATTGGATTCCCTCTTTAAAGTTGTTGATAACGAAGCCGCAAGGGCCGCTACGCATACGAAGTGACATAGTTCCACGGATGGGTAGTCCTATCCTGCAATCGAATACTTACAGTCACTTAACTGGGACTAACACTATAATGAAGAAATTGGGGAATTGCATAGAAGAGGCCTAGACTGGACTCGATTCCTGTGACTCGAACATGAAACGATTATGTTACTCTTCTCGTAAATGCCTCGCAAATCAAACAGCACAAAATATAAAGCAATACAGGTCTCACTGTAATTATATCGTACTATGAAACAAAAGGAATACAGTGGGAGGTAAACAGTGAATGTGGCTGACGAAAAACCTTAAATCCTGGTACTTTACCTTTCTTTAGGAGCTGAAGTTCTCTTCTTATGAGGGCAAGCAAATTAATTCACATCAAAAGTTACTTTGGATACTGCCCACCACGTGTCCTGCATAAGCAGGTTAATGGAGCAAGGGATGGCAATTCTGAGAGTTAGCTTTATAGCTTTGGA